>PVJH01013568.1:0-59937 GCA_004026705.1 Nesogale talazaci | reverse complement strand
AGAAGATTAAATTCAATGGAGACTCATAGTAAGATAATTTATGCTAACACTGAAATTAAGACCAGAGGGAAAAAGTCTTACATACCGTACATACTCGAGTATAAACTGAGTTTTCAGCACATTTCTTTTTTTTAAAAATCATTTTATTGGGGGCTTATACATCGTTTTCCACAATATATAAATAAACATACTGTGCCAAGCTCCCTCACATGTCCACTGCTATCATCGTTCTCCGATCGTCTGCCTTTTCCCTTGAGCCCTTACTTTCGGCTTTTCCATCCCTTCCCCTCTTCCCCTGCTCTCTCCTCCCCACCAACCCTCAATACTTTATACATTATTATTGTTCTGTCATATCGTACACTGCCTGACCTTTCCCCCGATCCACTTCTTTGATTTCCCGTCCTTCCAATAGGAGCTTCTGTGTATGTCCTTGCTGTTGGTTCTGTCTCTCTACTCCACCTTCTCTCCACCCTTCCAGCAGCTCCAATCTAACCACTGGCCTGAAGGGGTTCATCCATCTTGGTTTCCCCATACCTCCAGTTCCGCTTTTACCAGTGTACCTTCTCCAGTCCATCTGGATTTGTAGGGTAGAGTTAGGACCATGATGGTTGGGGAACAGGGAGGAAGGCTTCAGGAACTAGAGGAAACTTGTATGCATCATCACTGCCTGGCTGCCCCTTGACTGGTCTGTCTCCTCCCGGTGACTCCCCTGTAAAGGGGTGACCAATTACCCACCAGTGGGCCTTAGGTCCCCACCCTGCTCTCCCCCTCATTTGTAATGATGTGATTCTTGTTCTTTGATGCTCCATATATGCTCCCTTTGACCCCTCCTGATCATGCATGCTGGTGTGCTTCTTCCATGTTCAGCACATTTCTTTTTTTTTTTAATTAATTAATTAATTAATTTATTTTGGGGCATCACTGCCCTCAGGTGGTGGGAGTAGGAGGCCCAGCCTTTGCTCCGTGGAGCTGGAATCGAACCGCCATCCCAGTGGGCCGCAGTCCCACGCATAACCACTACGCCACCGGGGCTCAGCCCCTCAGCACATTTCTTAATGCAGTTTTTGTGGTAAAATTAGGTGCCTTAGCTGATGTTTGAGTAGGCTTATACTCAAGTATATACAGTAATTTGTTTTATATCTTCAGAATGTAATATGTTTTTGTCGTTCATTTTTAGCTCTAGTAAGAATCTAGTTATTGTGAAGTGTATCAATGTGGTGTTGTTCCAATTACTTAGGAAGTGTTTGTATAAAACTCCCTCACATGCTTTAGTTCCTGGAACTTAAGGAGTGGTAGTTGATAAAGCAGAAATCGTTCATTAAATCTCTTTAGGGTTTTTTTTTTTTTTTTTTTTGGCATCACTGCCCTCAGGTGGTGGGAGTAGGAGGCCCAGCCTTTGCCCCTGTGGAGCTGGATTTGAACCTCCATCCCAGTGGACCGCAGTCCCGCGCACAACCACTACGCCACCGGGGCTCAGCCCCTAGGGTTTTTGTACCTAAACTTTTTCAGGTTTATACGGATGTTATTCAAATATGTGTATTAAAATATGTATTATTATTAGAGTCTCCCGAGTTAGTTCTGAGAGTCCTAGTGACCCTACATGTGCAGCAGAATGACACGCTGCCCAGTCCTGCACATGCTCACACCGTTACACTGGAGCCCATTGTTGCCGCAGCCGTGGCTATCCGTCTCCTTGAAGAGCTTCCCCTGTCTCACTGCCCTTTTACTTTATCAAGAATTATGTCATTTTCCAGGGACTAGTCCCTCCTGATCATACAGACGGCAGAGTCTCACCACCCTCACTTGTAAAGAGCATTTTGGCTGTCCTTCCAAAACAGATTTGTTTGTTGTTCTGGGAACCTATGGTATAATCAGTGTTGTTTGATGGTGATATTATAATTCAAAGACAGCAGTTCTTTTTTATCATACTTACTAACTGACCAGCTTTCACTTGCTTCTGAAGTGATTGAAAATACCATGGTTCAGGTCAGGTGCACATTGCTTAAGATGTCTTGGCTCTTCAACATTTTAAAGAGATCCTTCTTGGCACATTTGCCCAAAGTGCTTAAGTGTGCAATTTGTGTGTTCTAGAAATATGTTTGGTTTGTGATATCTGAAAAATCTCCTTTGCAGATTTTTTGTTTGTTTGTTTTTTTCTGGGGGGTGGGGGGGGGTGGTGGTATCACTGCCCTCTGGTGGTCATGGGAGCTACCCAGCGCTGCTCCTGAGAGCCGCCGCTGGATTTGAACCGCCAAGCCTGCGGGCCGCAGTCCTGCACTCAACTACTTAAGACACCGGAGCTCAGCCCTTGCAGATGTTTTTATTAATGTGTTTAGTAGTTCAACCCAAAGTGGACCTTAGTGTAGAATACTAATTTTCCCCCTGGCATTAGAAAAACAGGCTGTATTGGCATTCTGTAGGGTCCATTCCTTCTCTTCTGATTTAATTCCAAATACATTCTCCTGAGCTGTATGTCTTGGTACAAAAGAACTTGAGAGTTTCTTTGGAAGAAAGATTAGGGCAACAAGCTTCATTTTAATATCATTCGATGAAGGACTAATTTTTAGTTTCTTTAATATTAAAATATTTCAACTTTATAAAAATACAGTCACATGGTAGAAAAATTAATAGAAATCTATGCCATTCAAAAAGATGTCCCTGGCTGGCACAGTGGTTCAGTGCTCACCCATGAGCTGAGAGGTTAGCAGTTGGAACCCATCAAGAAGTGCCAGGGAAGACAAGTCTCTGGTAGTGATCTGCTTCCAAAAGGCCACAGCCTGGACCCGCTGTAGTAGAGATCTACTCTGCACATGCGGGATTGCCCTGAATCAAAGTCAACTCCATTAGAACCAACAGCATCCCATTCAGAAGATTCTAAGCACAAAGTCTATCTTCCTTCCACCTCTGTCCTCTACAAATCTGTTTTGGAAGAGGTATAATCAGAAAGTTCCTTAGAGGCAAGGATAGGGAGACTTTTTTCTCACGTACTTTGGACATGTTGCCAGAAGAGAGCAGTTCCTGGAGAAGGGCAACATGCTTGGTAAAGTAGAGGGCCAGCTGGAAAGAGGCAGGCTCATGGCAAAGTGAATCGGTACAGTGCCTGCAAGCCCCGACTCACGCATGAGAACATTGTGGGGATGGCACAGGTCCAGGATGGCTGCCGTGAGCTGGACCCGCTTCACAGTCACAAAAAGAAGAGCTGACTCATGGGGCCTTTGTCTGTGGTGATGGCGTAGTGGTTATGTGCATTGGACTGCGATCCACAAGGTGAGCAGTTTGAAACCACCAATGGTTCAGAGGGAGGAAGAACTCAGAGAAAGAGGTAAAGAGTTAATGTTGCTGCAGCTCACGTGAGCAGGCCTACCCTGGGTTTGGGGGTCGCTGTGAGTCAGCCTTGACGCCATGGCCGTGACTTTGTGTTTTGTTCTGTCTTGTTTTTGTGGTGCCTTTACTGGCTGCTTCTCCCAATTCACAAATTTTGTTTTTATTTTTCCTTTTTAAAAACTTCTTACGGGCTGAGCCCCGGTGGCGTAGTGGTTGTGCGCGGGACTGCAGCCCACTGGGATGGAGGTTCAATTCCCGCTCACAGGAGCAAAGGCTGGGCCTCCTACTCCCACCACCAGTGCTGTGATGCCTTAAAAAAAAAATTTTTTTTTTTAAAATTAAAAACTTCTTACTGTGAATTAGGTGAAGATTTAAAGAACAGACCAAAGTTGTACATTCAACGGTTCATATGCGTTGTTTTAGCTCCTGCTTCTCAGTGAACCCGTTCTACCAGCTCCCCCACTTCCTGCTCCATGCCGCCTCTTGCCCTCACCCTGCAAACTTTGGCCTTGGTTAAATTCTGCCCTTTGACCTTCAGTGGTTGATTATTCTAATACAGGGAGGTTCATTTCCAGACCCAAAGGGTGGAGCCATAATCTTGGAGCCTACCAGTCTCTCCTTTATGATTTTAGGTTCGCTTCCAACTTTTTCTCTCACTTTGTGCAAGTCCTTCTAATATGATCCTTTTCAGAGCACTTGGGAATGCTAAGGCACCATTCAGTCTTCTAATCACAGACTTGTGAAGACTAGAGTTTGCCTGGTTCAGGACAACATTGGACTAATCATTTGTGTATGTCTTTTTTTTTTTAATGTCTTTTGAATTTCATTGCTCTTTGCTCCAATGTCTTTTTTACACATTAGATGGTTGCCCACAAGCTTTTAGGACTGCAGTCAGTACTCACCAAAGTAGGATGTAGGACATTGTCTTTGTGAACTATCCGCAGGTTAACCCTGGTGTCTCCTACAGCCATGATGGTCTTAATCCCCCAGTTCAGATGACTCATTCCCTCAAGGTATTTGGTTATGTATAAGAAGTTTTCTTGGCCTTGTCCCTTGTATGCTTCATTACATCGTGGGTGAATTTGCAGCAGTAGAGTTAACCACTTAATTTTTTTGTTTTATTGTAACTCTTGATCAGTATAAAAGATGAGGAACTTAGCATTTCAGCATTATCTTCTCTCCTGATTGTGTTTAGTTCTTGAGGTTACATTTATAACTTTAAATAATACCCTTAAACCTTTCCCCATGTATTGTTGAATTATTAACTTTAGGCATAATATTGACCCTTAACTAGGAAAGATAAAGCCATTTTTGAATTTAGACTTCCTTTCACTTATCTTGACTTTTCTAAGGAATTTTTATATTATGAAGGTTTATAGCATAATAGTTCTACAAGTTAAAGCCTAATTTCCTTTGTGTGTGTGTGTGTGTGTGTGTGTGTGTGTGTGTGTGTGTTTTTGTGGGCATCACTGCCTCTGGTGGTCGTGGGCACTACCCAGTGCTGCTCCTGAGAGCCGCCACTGGATTTGAACCGCCAAGCCTGCGGGCCGCCGTCCCGCACTCAACCACTTATGCCACCAGGGCTCAGCCCCTAATTTCCTTTTTAAAGCAAATTTAAAAGAAGCATGTATAATGAATGCTTAATTGTACACCTATAGAGCTAAGTAGTATGATTTGAGGCATAGACAAGGCAAAATAATCGTATATCAATAAAATATCTGAGCTTCGAAACTTTTGCTGTCGTGGGCTAGAATGCATCTTAGGCCATTTTATACCATGTGCTGTTCCTGTGGAACCCCCCCCCCTCCCCTGTCCTGATTTTGATATTTAGTCATTTCACTGGGTCCATAGGAAGGATATCATAGTATGCGCTCTCTCCCACATTAAACTCAACACGAAGCACTTAGAAGGTGGTGGTGGTGATGATGGTGGTTAAGGTGGCAAAGTTCCAACTCACAGCAACCCTGTGTTCTGTACAACGGCCGGCGTGCCACCCGTCCATCTGTTTATCTTCTAACGGTGTGTCACTTTTCTTTAAAGTTTTGTATGAATATAAAAGGTTTGCTTTTGGGCTGAGCCCCGGTGGCGTAGTGGTTGTGCGCAGGATTGCGGCCCATTGGGTTGGAGGTTCAATTCCAGCAGTGGGGCTGGGCCTCCTGCTCCCACCACTGGAGAGCAGTGATGCCCCAAAAACAAAAAACAAAACAAAAAAAAAGGTTTGCTTTAAAAAAATTATTAAATAGTGCGCTATTATGCTAGGCATTGGATGAGTGCTATAATTATTTTTTGGGGGGGGGCATCACTGCCCTCTGGTGGAAGTGGGAGGCCCAACCTTGCTCCTGGAGAGCTGCTGCTGGATTTGAATTGCCAAGCCAGTGGGCTGCAGTCCCGCACTCAACCACTACACCACCAGAGCTCAGCCCGAGTGCTATCATTATTAATCAATCCATCAGATCCTTATAACAATTGGTATGTTGCTATCCTCATTGTAGATGAGGAAGTCAAGCCCAGAGAAATGAACTAATGCACCCAAGGTCACAAAACTGGTAAGTGTTAGGGGGCAGCTTTTAAACACGGGCACTCCAGGCTCAGTTTTCATGCTTTTCACCATTATCTTTGTGGTTGTCTCTTACCTGGCATTCTTGTTTTCTTTATTTTAATTTTTTTTACATTCTTGCTTTTTTCCCTTTCTACATTTTCCCATGCTCCTTTTTTAGAGTAAAGCATGTGACACCTCCATTTGCTCAGCGCATACAAAGGGGCTTCAAAAAGTTAGTGGGAAATTCCATTTTCCATGAACTTTTTGAGGTCCCCAAGTATTCAGAGCTCTAGGCACTGCTTCAGGTATAACAGTGGCAGAACATAAGTGCCCGCTTTCATGGATTTTACATGTAGTCAGAGGAGACAGATTAAAAAAGAAGTTACATATGTTAGCAAAGCTGTTTTTTCTCTACAGAATAAATAAAATTAAGCCATCATATACAATGTAAATTAATCTGTAAAACAAAGATTGTATCGTCAGTTTCTTAAAAGTGGACTTGACAGATTGTACTCATTTCATTTTTATTTAAAATGTGTGTGTGTTTGTGTATGATTGATAGTTCCACATTGGGTGGGTGCTGCTGTGGAAAGTGATTTCTCAGAAGATAAGCACGGGGTGTGTGTGGGGGGGTGGTTATTAGAGAGTGCTCTTAGGAACAACACCTGTGAAACAAAAGATTGGGAAGAAAGCAAGCTCAGGCAAAAATCAGGGCCACACTGAGATGTCAGCAGGAACCTTGACTGGCTTTCCAGGGAGTTCCGAAGGCAAGAATTGACACTTCAGAGCTCTTGCAAATGGTGTCAAGAGTTGTTCTGCCTGTCCATGGATGTTTCCCTGGAGGGCGTTGTGACCAGAGGCGAGGAGCCATTCTTGCACACGAGTTAACAACCGAGGCTTGTTCTGGCAGCATTTCCAGCAGCTGAGCGGAAATCCTGTATTGCTGTTGGGGAGGTGGGTGATTGGGAACAAAGGTCAGATTATAGCATCCACCACAGTCTCAATTGCTGATTTGAACTTGAATACATATTTCATTTCCTATGATATTTTTAGCAAGTATTTTTGTGCCTTTTAAAAAAAGTAAAACTTGATTTATAATATCTTGTGAAGATTAAGAGAAGTTTTAAACGGCTGTATCATAGTAAGTTCTAGAAATGTTTACAAGAAAAGGAAACAGTGATATTCTTTGTTAAAGGATATTTTCTGGAATGTGGGGATTTCTGATGGGAAGTACCTCTACAACCAGTCAAAAAAACATTCCAGTGCCTAAGTAGTTATGCAATTATATCTAAAAGCCCAAGAATTCTTGCCTTCTAGTTGTTTATAATCTAGTTGAGGATGTGTCATAGTATATGGTGAGTTAAGTAACAAAAGATGGAGTATAAAATACAAGTTGGATGGGTTTAGAAATAAAGACCATTTCATTTGTGTAGCTGCAAAAAGGTTTCTGGAAGTTGATGTTGAAGGGCCTGTTAAAGAGTTGTTTTCCCCACTGTAAACTGAGCTTTAGCTTGAAGGAATGTCATGATTAAAAAGTCCAAGGATGAAGGTCTTATACAAGGGTGCTTTAAAAAAATCCCTCGAAAAATTGAATGGAAAGATAATGGAAATTTTTCATGAGCTTTCTGAAGTGCCTTCATGTTTGGAGGTTGTGAATGAACCTCCAGGTGTCTGTAGTAGAATGTTTTTGTTGGAAGTGGTGGGGCAGGGTGAGATACACATTGGAACCAGATGCAGCAATTGGTTTCTGTTCACCTGGAGTTGCAGACCCAAGAACTGGAGACCCAAGAACCGAAGGCCGCATAGGTGAATGTATGAACTACACCTTTGCAGTAAGGCCAGAAGAATTTGATGGTGTCCAGTTACCATTGCTGAATGTTTTGATCAAACATTTAAGACTCGACTCTTGACCAAAAGGAGAGGGGAAACGTGGAATAGATTTGTAAATTTCTTTATAGAACTCAGACTTACTGGACTCATTGAGGCTGGAGGAACCCCCCAAATTGTTACCCTGAGAAAATTTTTAATCTTGAACTGAAACCGTCCTTTGAAGTAGCCTTCAAACTAAACAGTTTAGCTGGATTAACTGAATTAATAAAGACGGTTTGTCTTGAGCATTGCAATCCTTTAAAGAATTATTTATATCAACCCAAACTGACAGCAGTAATTTTAAGGTATAGGTGAAAGCGGGCAATGAGTCAAGGTCAATGATGATGAAGCAGTATTGAGAGAGTGTGTGTGCTTGACAAAGTGTGACAGATGTAACCATCACCATTAGACTGAACGTGTAGAAATGTGTTAAATGGATACGTGTTATGTTGTGCCCATTTTTACTAAAAAAAAATATTTTAAAAGTTGGGACAGAGGTCTTATAAATATATAGGGCAGAGATTTATCAATAATACATTTGTTCTGTGGAGTAGAATGCCTCACTAACGTGGGAGTTTTTGATCATTAATATCAAAGCAGAAGTGGAACTGTACCATCTTCCAGCATCATTAGGATGGCTCTCCTGAATTAGGAGTGAATGCGGTTATAAAGACAAATCTGATATTTCTATTTTAAGTCACTTAGTTTTGTTTTTTTTTTTACTGTTAGAGATAGTAATATATTATTCATTTACAAAATTTCTCATTTCTCAAATTGTCAGCTACTCAGTAATAAAGTAGAACATTATTATTTTTAATAATTATCTAACTTAAAACTTTTTCTTTTGCAGCGATATCATGATAACGCATTTTGAACCATCAATCTCCTTTGATGGTCTTTGTAATGAAGTTCGAGATATGTGTTCTTTTGACAATGAACAGCTTTTCACCATGAAATGGATAGATGAGGAAGGTAAGTGGGAAAGCATGTTATTTAAGGTAATATTGTGCCTTTAAATAAATCATTATTTAAAATTTTTTATCATTTTGTTTGGAACTCTTACAAATAGCATGACATTCCATAGCTCAATCACATCAAGCAGTGTTGTACAATTGCTACCACAGTCTCTTTCTTCTGGAACTCCTTCATGTCACTTCCCCTTTATGCTCTCCCGCTCCTCCCTCCAGCACCCCCCACAACGAACCCTTATTTTTATTTTATTTTTTGTCACATCTTACACCATCCAATATAGCTATGTACAATATTGTGCCTTATTTAAAAATGATTTTATTGAGACATAATCCACATATTCAAGAACAGTGTACAATCACTACCACAATCATATTAGAACATTGTCTTCTTTCTTGTACTTAGAGTCCCATTTTCCTCCAAGCTTTCCTTCCAATAACCCTCAAGAATCCATTAATACAGTTACCGTCCCTATAAAGTTAACCATTCAGTATTTCATATACCAAAAAGCATATAAAGAGAAAAACCAAAGAATACTAACAATATTAGCAAAATAGAGAAAAACCTCAGTAGAAAAGAAAGCAGAGGGCTGAGCCCGGTGGCATAAGTGGTTGAGTGCAGGACTGCGGCCCGCGGGCGTGGCGGTTCAAATCTAGCGGCGGTTCTCAGGAGTGGCACTGGGTGGCTCCCACGGCCACCAGAGGCAGTGAGGCCCACAAAAACAAAAAAAGAAGAGAAAAAAGAAAAGGCTCATCCTAGTGAGCCTTCTAAAAAAAAATGCAGGAAATATTAAAAGCTGTAACAAATTTAAGATGGGAGATCAAATGATAAGGTATTAACACTTTAATCCACTTTCCGTTGCCCTTTGCATAATAGCAAGGCTATTCACATATCTGGTCTGTGTTTAGAGGGGATTCATTGGAAACTTAATCCGTGCATATTTCACCTTCCCCCACCCCTTTTAAAAACCAACACAACTTTTAAATGGATCCAAAGGGGGATCAAATAAGATGTAAGATTTTACCTTAACTGTATCTACTATGCTCATCTTTTTAATACCTGTCTGATAACAAAGCTATCCACCTCTTTCAGTTCTGGTCAGAAGGGATCCACCAGAGGCTTAATCTACGTGTGGACTCTGTAACTATTTTTTTTTTTTTTTGGCATCACTGCCCTCAGGTGGTGGGAGTAAGAGGCCCAGCCTTTGCTCTGTGGAGCTGGAATCGAACCTCCATCCCAGTGGGCCGCAGTCAACTATTTGTTTTTAAAATTCAGTAAACAAATCCCCAAATTAAAGGGGGATGTATACTGACAATCTGAAACTGTGCTTATTTCTTCTTTTAAGTATTTCAACTAGGGCTGAGCCCCGGTGGCGTAAGTGGTTGAGTGTGGGATTGTAACCCGCGGGCTTGGCAGTTCAAATCCAGCGGCGGCTCTCAGGAGCAGCACTGGGTAGCTCCCACGACCACCAGAGAGCAGTGATGTTCCCCCCACCAAAAAAAAGTATTTAAGCTAAAAGAGCTTACAACTATTTTTTCCTATAGTATCCCGAAATTGAGTGAATTTTCTTTATAGCCCAGACCCCCTAGAAATAAATATTTCATCAAATACTGTGACATTTAACTTTAATTTTTTTTTTTTTTAGTTTTTTTTTTTTTTTTTAGGCATCACTGCCCTCCGGTGGTGGGAGTAGGAGGCCCAGCCTTTACTCCTGTGAGCTGGAATTGAACCTCCATCCCAGTGGGCCGCGGTCCCGCGCACAACCACTACGCCACCGGGGCTCAGCCCATTTAACTTTAATTTTTAAACTGAGTGTTGTTTTGTGTCTTAATTTAATAGATTGTCTATGTCTAATTTTATTGATTATTATCTTAAATATTATGGAATAAAAATACCATATATACTCATGTATAAGCCGAGTTTTTTTCAGCACATTTTTAATGCTGTTTAAAATTAGGTGCCTCGACTGATATTCAGGTTGGCTTATACTCGAGTATATAAGGTAATTATGGGGCTGAGCCCCAGTGACATAAGTGGTTGAGTGCGGAACTGTGGCCCACGGGCGTGGTGGTTCAAATCCAGCGGCAGCTCTCAGGAGCAGCACTGGGTAGCGTCCATGACCACCAGAGGCAGTGAGGCCCACACACACACACAAAAAGGTAATTATGATCATTGCTATTTTTAAAATGGTGATAGAAATGCCAAATCTAAAACAAACAAAAAGAAAGAAACTCAAAATCTTAAGAATTCTTCAGAAAACATTTACTGGATATCTGCATGCCAAGGACATTTTATATCCTCTAGGAGAAATGGATATGTGTGTGTAAAGGATACAGTAAGTTCTGTAGCATAAATATGCACAGGAACCTCAGTGAATACACAAGAAGCAGCATCTACATTTGCTTAAAATGTCTGCAGTGTTTGCACTAAACTTACAATGAAGAGTAAAGGTTTTTGAGGTAGAGAAGGTGAGGGAGAGACCTTAAAAAGTTTTTTTGAACAGTTTTATTGACATAATTAACATATTATACTGTTTAATAATGTACAGGAGGAAAACAATTTGAAGAGCAAAGTTAAAAAATCATAAAAAGGTGTGTGTGTGTTTCATAATTCAGTGTAACTGAAAAATGAGGAGTGGTAAGATAATGAATTTGGACTCAATCCTTGCTACTCAGAGTGAGGTCAGTCCAATTTGTTAGAAGTGTCTGTTTATGCCCCCTTCCAAACTGTTAAATCAGAATCTACATTTAGCGTGAACTCCAATCAAATTCTATGAATATTAATAGGAAAGTTCCAGGACTAAGTCCAGAAAGTCCTCCCAAGCTACCACAGTATTTTCCACATTTGAAACTCATGGAAATGTAGTTAAAAGATCCTAAATGCACTAATTTTGTAAAATCATCTTCATTGTGATATGGTTAAAATTTTATTGTCTGTTTATTTTGATCTTATTTTTTGCCTGGTTGTATTGACAAGTGAAGATTTAGAATTTGATTTTAAAGAATGGCGTTATAATATTTTGCTTGATATTTGGATACATTCCTGTGTTTGCTGAAATGAAGAGCCCAAGGGAAATAGCTCTCCCACTCAAAGCTATAGTTAAACCCAAACACATGAAACTTCTTCATGCCAGCCTGTGTGATCATGAGGTGTTGACAGGATCAGGTATCAGACATCACAGACCCAGAACAAAAAACCATGTCAATGTGAGGGGGCGTGGGGGTAGGGAAGTGTGGGAGTGTGGTATGAAGGCTCAAAGCCCATCTGTAGGCAGTTGGACATCCCCTTACAGAAGAGTCATGGGGAGAAGACAGGCCACTTGGGGTGCAGTATAGCATTGATGAAACATACACCTTTTTTCTGGTTCTTTAATGCTTTCTCGCCCCAGTCATGACCCTAATTCTACCTTACAAATCTGGTTAGACCAGAGCAGGTACATGGGTACAGATAAGAGCTAGAAACACAGGGAACACAGGACTGATAAACTCCTCTGGACCAATATTGAGAGTAACCATACCAGGAGGGGAAGAAGAAGCTGGGGGTGAAAAAGGGAACCTATCACAATGACCTGCTTATAACCCCCTCCCAAGGGTATTGACAACCGATAAGGGGGTAAAGGGAGACATCGGACAGTTCAAGACAGAGAAGAAGAAGAATTATAAATTATCAAGGGTTCATGAGGGAGGGGGGCAGAGAGGAAAAATGAGCCGTTATCAAGGGCTCGAGAAGTAAGAAGATGCTTAGAACAAGATGATGACAACAAATGTGCTTGACACAGTGGATGTGTGTATGGCTTGTGATAAGAGTTGTATGAGCCTCCTTTAAAATGATTTTGTTTAAAAAAGTTTCTCTAAAGTAATCCATATTCACTATTGGCATTGGGAGGGGAGAGTAGCACATCTGTATAAAATTAAAAAAGGAATCCCCTGCTTGCTCTTTGTCTTCTTTCTTCTCCTACCAATCCTGTTCCAAATTATGAAAAACTGATAACAGCTTAGAATATATACTTCTAGATATTTTTATGCATATACAAATGTATAAATGATTTTTTTTTTTTTTTGGTGGGCATCACTGCCTCTGGTGGTCCTGGGCGCTACCGAGGACTTGAACTGCCAAGCCCGCGGGCTGCAGTTCCGCACTCAACCACTTACGCCACCACAGCTCAGCCTTGTATAAATGATTTTTATAAAAAGAGTGAAATAGAAAATTTCAAAGGGAAGGTGAAAAAGATAAAGTATTATAATGTAATTTGCAAAGACCTTGAGTTAGAAAGCCAGAAAGGAAAAACACATTCAGCATACCTCAAGCTGAGGGAAATAATTCAGCCATGAGCTGCAATACTGCAAGGGTTCAATGGGCAAAATAACTGAAGGATACAGAAAGTATCAAACAATGATGGAAGGAGTGCACAGAGTTACTACACTAAAAAGAATCAGTCGACAGGTGAACATTTCAAGAGGTGACATGTGGTCAAGAACTGGTGGTAATTAAGGAAAAAAAACTAAAGCACTCTAAAAGCACTAGCCAAAAAGCACGTTCCAGGGATTGATGGACTACCAATTGAGATGTTTGAGTAAGCTGATGAAACACTGGAAGTTATTTACTCACCTATGGAAGAAATCTGGAAGACAGCTATCTGTCCAACTAACTGGAAGAGAACTATTTTTCTTCCCATCCCAAGGAAAAGTGACCACGCACAGTGTGGCAATTACCAAGCAATATCATTAATATCACATACAAGTACAATTTTGCTGAAGCTCAGTAACAGTTTCAGCAATTCATTGACAGGGGAGCTGCGAGAAATCCAAGCCAACTTCAGGAGATTGTGGAACAAGAGATAACATTGTTGATGACAGGTGGATCTTGGCAGAAAGCAGAGCATATCCAGAAAGACTTGTGTTTCATCATCTATATGAGGATTTGACTGCGGGGTCAAGTAGCGCTACAAATGGCATCAAGACAAACATTTAGAATGTGCTCATTCAGGATCTGTACATGGAACAAAAGGTAGTTGTACAAACCTAACAAAGGAATAGCATGTGATGTAAAACTGGGAAAGATGCGCATTGGGGTTGAATCCTTTCACTATATCTCTTCAGTTTGTATGCTGAGCAGATAGAGAAGCTGAACTATATGAAGAGGACGTGGTGGCAGGACCGGAGACTTATTAACAGCCACAGATATGTTTGTTTTGAGCCTTGCTTGCTGAAAACAAAGAGGACTTGAAACACTTGTTGCTACCTTCAGTTTGGACTACAACAATGTAGAAAACCAAAATTCTCATATCTGGATCAATCAATAACATCATGGTAAATGGAGAAAAGAATGCAGTTGATAGAGGTTTAATTTTATATGAATCCACAAGTATTTTTTACAGAAACAGCAGTCAAGAAATCTGATGAATTATCAGATTGGGCAAATCTGCACAAGACTGCTTGTATTGAAGAACGAAGAAGTCACGGTGAGAACAAGGTGCTCCTGACTTTTCAGTTGCCTTGTGTGCATGTGAAACTTGGACAGTGAATAAGACCAAAAATGAATGGATGCATCTGAACTAAAGTGTTGGCAAAGAATATCGACAGTGCCATGGGCTGCTAGAAGAACAAGTGTGTCTTGGGAGAGGTGCAGATAAAATGCTCTTAGAAGCTAAGATGGTGAGACTTTGTCTCGTGTACTTGGACATGTCAGGAGAGACTAATTCTTGGTAAAGGGCATCTTGCTTGGTGAAGTAAGACAGCCAGTGAAACTGAGGAAGCCCTTAATGAGATGCATTGACATGGTGGCTGCAATACGCAGACATAGCACTTGTCAGGCTGGCGCAGGGCAGGCAGAGTTTCTACTGTGCATGCGGTCTCTCCGAAGTTGGAACGGTCTCGGAAGCATGTGACAACAATGCAAATGACTTACAAGCAACTCTTTTTTTACACAGATTATACACAAATTGTTTTACAATATTTTCCTGTACAGTGTGCATTTTATTTGTATATAAGTCATACCTTTTTAATATACATCTCATTCCATATTGTAGTTATATGATTTAATCTCTTACTGATGAACATTTGATGATTTCTAGTTTTTCACTAATATAAGTAGAATATAATGAATATTTTTACATAATTTTATAAGTCAGATTGAGGCGCTAGCAAATTCCTGGAAGGTGGGCTCATGTATTGCACATTTTGGTGGATGGTAACAGTTTGTCATCAAAAGAGGTTAACCCGGTTTATAGCACAGCCGGGGTAAACCAGAGGACCCCTTCACTCTCATGCTCACCAAGCTCAGATATTAAGAGTTTGTAACATTTTTGCAAATCTAACACTTGAAATGTTACCTTGGTTTTGTGAAATTTGGAAAATTTTAAAAAGATGAATATCTTCATTTATTCAATCACTTTTAACCTATTTAAATAGTTAAAAAAGTTAAACTATTTTAATAGTTTAAATATGATTAATTGTAAGTTGTGTGGTTATCTCTATGTATATTCTCCAACCTGCAAATGAGGCATATTAATTAGTACATGTATTAAACACTCAACAAACTGGTTCTTTAAATTGATGTCATCTCCCTAATGCTGTCCTCATCATTTCATACCATTTATTAGTGATTAAGAGCTTTTCAGTCAGTGGTTCTCAAACTCACTTATTTTCTTTCCCCCCCCCTTTTTTTTTGGGGGTGGGGTGCATCACTGCTCTCCGGTGGTGGGAGTAGGAGGCCCAGCCCCACTGCTGGAATTGAACATCGGTCCCAATGGGCCGCAGTCCTGCGCACAACCACTACGCCACTGGGGCTCAGCCCTATATTGAAATTTTTATTAGTACTTTTATACTTTATATTATTGTCTTTGCTTAGAGCAACGGTTCTCAACTTGTGGGTTGCGACCCCTTTAGTGTTCGAACGACCCTTTGACAGGGGTCGCCTGATTCATAATAGCAAAATGACAGTTATGAAGTAACAACAAAAATAATTTTTTTTTTGGGGGGGACATCACTGCCTCTGGTGGTCGTAGGCATTACCCAGTGCTGCTCCTGAGAGCCGCCGCTGGTTCAAACCGCCAAGCTCTCGGGCCGCAGTCCCACACTCAATCACTTATGCCACCGGGGCTCAGCCCAACAAAAATAATTTTGTGGTTGGGAGGGTTACCACAATACGAAGAACCGTATGAAAGGGCTGCATCATTAGGGAGGTTGAGAACCACTGGCCTAGAGAGTTCTTGCAGATTGTCAGATGGACTGGCTCCTCATCATTCATGTCTTCATTCAAGTATCATCCTTGAGGAGCTTTCTGACCACCTTCGTTCACTTCCCATCTTACTAGCCTGCTTTCTTGTCAGGTAGAATGGAAGCCCAGCGAGCAGAGTTTTGTCTGTTTTGTTCCTCATGGAGCTTTGGAGCCTACTGTAGTCAACATAGTACGTTCAGAAACTACTCATGACTCACGCAGAAGACTAGTAGCGAACCTTGCCCTGGTTTAGTTTTTCTCCAGTTATTATAGAAGTTGTTGTTTATGTTATTTCTCCTTAAAGGAATAGCAGCTTTTAATGAATAGATTCACATAGAATGTAGCCTTGTGATGAGACAGCTGTATCCTTTTGTACTACCATTCTTAGTGCACTCTTCCTACACATTGATTAAGTTTTCTAGTTTTCAGGGAAAATCTACAAAATGGTGGCCTTTGCCTCATTTAAGTTAAAAACTAAATTCCTTTTAAGGTCTGTGGAATCCCATGTAATCCTTCTTCTCGTAGTCAATCCTGTTCCCAGACTGTTTCCTTAATTTTAGGTACACATGGACAAAAGAATTATTTTCAAGTTACTGGTGACTCTTTTTGTGTTTAATCGTACCATCTCTAGTTTTAATTATGTAGACATTGTGGCCCTCTTGAAGAAAAAAATCTCTAGGAGCAATGGAAGAAAGGACTATAATTTGGATCCTCTGGCATGTATAAGAAACACTTGGAGAGGGAAAACAAGAAAAAAACACTTCAAAAAGCTAACCTAATTTGATTTTATATTAGATCAAATAAAGATCATCAGCTTGCTTCATCTATTTAAACAGATTTAGACAACTGACCCTTTTACTGTGCTCAAAACCAGTTTTACTAATCTGTTTTTATGTGCATGCTGAAAAACTGGTTTGCTTAATCTAACTAAACATAGAATGAATAGTAGTTTCATAACCTTCCATATACTCTTGTGTGGTGAGAGAGTACAGAGAATGACAAATGTGACTGTAGTTCATCTTATTTTAATTGTGACTTGGTTTCCTTAAGGAGGTACTGTTCATATTTAAAAACTAGTAAAATATTTTCTAAAATTGTTCATTTATTCATATTTTATCTAGTTTAATATGTTTCCATTATGTGACTTCCCTTTGCTAGGAACTACCCTTTACAATGTTTTGTTTTCCTGATGTATGACTACACAGATGCATTACCCCCCGCCAAGGCTGTAAATTTTTAAAAAATCATTTTATTGGGGGCTCATACAATTCTTGTCACAATCCATACATATATACATTATACATTGTGTCATGCACATTTGTACATTTGTTGTCATCATCATTCTCAAAACATTTTCTTTCTATTTGAGACCTTGGTATCAGTTCCTCATTTCCCCCCTCCCTCCCCCACCAATCCCCTTTTCCTCACGAATCCTTGGTAATTTGTAAATTATTGTTTTATCATGTCTTCCACTGTCCAATGTCTCCCTTCATCCACTTTTCTGTTGTCGGTCCCCCCAGGGAAGGGGTAGTATGTAGATCCTTGTGATTTGTTTCCCCCTTTCTCCCCCACCTGCCCCCTTCTCCTTCCCCTCCTGGTATTGTTACTTTCGTTATTTGCCCTGAGGGGATTGTCTGTTCTGGATCCCCTGTGTTTCCAGCTCATATCTGTACCAGTGTACAGCCTCTGATCTAGTTGTATTTGTAAGGTAAAATTGGGGTCATAATAGTGGGGTGGGGGAGCATTAAAGAACTAGAAGAAAGTTATATGTTTCATATCCTCCCCATGACCCTTCTGAAAGGGGATGTCCAGCTGCTTACAGATGGGCTTTGGGTCTCCACTCTGCACTCCCTCTCATTCACAGTGATGTATTTTTTGTGTCTTCTTTGATGCCTGATCTTATTGATACCTTATGATCATACAGGCTGATGTGCTTCTTCCACGTGGGCTTTGTCACTTCTCCAGGTGCTATATCTTTTGATAGCTGGGCACCATCAGCTCTCTTCACATTTGCTTATGTACCCGCTGTATGTTAAGCAATTCAGTAGGAAAGGTAAGCATCATGGAATGCCAGTTTATTAGAACAAAGTGTTCATGCCTTGAAGGAGTACTTGAGTAGAGGCCCAGTGTCCATAAAGATGCATTTTTAAAAATCATCTTAATTGGGGGTTCATACAACTCTTATCACAGTCCATACATACATCCATGGCAAGCACATTATACAGACACATTCTTTTTGCAGTTTTTATTGAGAATAATTCAGGCTTTTAATAAACATGGATTTGCTGAAGGAAAAAAGTGTCACTCAGATCATCAGAGGTGGCTGCTATAAAGAAATGGATAACTTTAAAAATTAATATACAAATAGAAAGTGAGGGTAGCAATTTTTTTCTTAAAATTGACTCATACTAGTCTTGCTTTTAATCTGCTTTTCCCACTTAGTATATACAAGTTGTTTTTCCACGTAAATGCCTATAGATTTATCTTGTTTCTCTTAAAGGATGTATAGTATTGCTGACATGGTTACATTCCATTTATTTAATCAATCTCTTGATGGATTATTTACAGCTTGGCTATTGTAATATTGGCACAGTGACTATCTTTGTTTCCGTAGTGTCTGAGGACCCATGTCACTAGCCTATAGAGTAAATTCTCTGAAACAGAGTGTCCTTGATGTTCTCACACACGCACGCATGTTTGCTTGCTTGCTATTGAGTCAGTTCTGACTTCTCATAGCCCATAGATGTGATAGGACAGAACTCTGCTTTCTGTGTTGCTGATAGCTGACTTAGCACAAGTCCATCACTGCGTTTCTTTGTGTATATGTGCCGCCGAAGCAAGTACCACTTGGCATTTTTTTTACATTACCTCTAGGTGGATCTGAACCTCCAACCTTTTGGTCACCAGCCAGTCATTTTAATAATTTGTATCACTCTGGGACTCCTATCTTTGTTGATACATGATAACTAATTGTCCTTCAAAAATATATCATTTTGTTGTACTTCCACCAGTAGCATATTTTTACATTTTTCTATACTGCAATAAAAGACTATGTGAGGGGCTGAGCCCTGGTGACGTAGTGGTTGTGCGCGGGACTGCGGCCCACTGGGATGGAGGTTCAATTCCCGCTCACAGGAGCAAAGGCTGGGCCTCCTACTCCCATCACCTGGGCAGTGATGCCTGAAAAAAAGAAAAAAAGACTGTGAGGGAAGAAATTGAAAATGGAAGTGAGTTTTAAGAAGCAGCGAGTGTATTATTCTGATGTAGTTCTTTTACTTAGATACTTTTGCCTTTAACATGTGAGATTTATGGAAATTTGAAGTAAGTATACTGTAATTGAGTTGTCAGTATTCTGACAAACTATGTAATTAGTTCTGATTACCACAGAAAGTCAGACAAAACTCATGACTAAAAGGGGTTTTTTAGCAAGTTGAAATGCCAGTGAGAAATGCTCTGGTTATTTATCAGGATGTGTTACAAAATTCCAGATCTGGTAATAAATGCCCAAAGGGGCAAATCATTCAACCTGAAGTGGTTTAGCTCAAGCATTTTAGGGTCAGCAAACCCAGCTTCCTGAAGTAAGTACCCAGAGGCACCCACTCCAGTAAGCCTCAGTCCGGAAGGCACTCAGCTCCACTTCCTTGGGTCAGCAAATCCAACTTCCCCTATTAAGTGGGGCACTTCATCTACCCGCCAGCCACCTGCACAAAAAGCACTCCACTTGCTCCAGGGGGTGGGAGGTCCATCACTCTTCCATGATCTGGTTCCTGATTCTGCTGTGACTCCACTGCTGGTGTAGCTGCCTTTTGGGTCCAGAAGGTACATTGTTTAGGAATCTCTTGCTCCCCTCCACTCCCGGTGGCTAGTGCTGTTCGTGAGATCCAGGAAGCCTGAATCCTACCATCATCTTCTCTCGCTTTCCTACCAGACCCATGCAGGGAAAGGTCGTTTGGTGGGAGTTAGAGACTTTAACTAGAAGAGCCACATTAACTGCCCCTGCAATAATAATTCTTTGGCATTAAAAATGTGGAGTTTTTAGAATTTTATACACTTAGACTCTTCTTGAGTTGCATTATAAAATCTCATAAGTTTATGATGGTGAGATTTTGTGTATCAAGACTTTAAAAAGTACTTTTATACTTTTGGTAATAAGCATGTGTTTCAGCATCTTTATTTGTGTGTGTTCAGAACTTGAAGGATCACTCTTCATACTTTTCTTTATCTTTCCACATTATATGAGTGATTTGCTAGGTTGGCTTCTCTGAAGAAGCAAAACCAGTGACACCATTTCTGCAACTGTGTGAGCCACTTTGTTGATCTACGTTTCTTTCCTTATGTATCTAAGTACAGTCTAGTTTAAGTCCATGGATCTGATGTACAATTTGCAGTCTTCTGTATTTGTGCCCCTACTTCCCTGGTTGCTTTGTCTTTTATGTTTTAATAGGCCATGGTATAGTTTTTCTTCATGTTTCTTGTGCTTGATGAGCTCCGTGGGCCTCCGAGTTTAGTTTTTATCACATTTGGAAAATGTTGACCATTCTTCAAGTATTTTTCTGTTATTGCCCCCTTTTCACAGATTACAATTAACCTATTTATTGGACTGTCTGATGTTGCCTTAAAACGCCTTAATACTCTGTTTTGGTCCCCCCCTCCTCTACTTTTCAGATGGTTTTGTATCTTCAAATTCTGTTGCAATAATTTTATCCAGTACATTAAAAAATTACAGACATTTTTGTTTTTATTTGTAGAAGTTCAGTTTGTATTTTTTTTTGGGAGGGGGGGCATCACTGCTCTCTGGTGGTGGGAGTAGGAGACCCAGTCCCACTGCTGGAATTGAACCTCCATCCCAGTGGGCCGCAGTCCTGCGCACAACCACTACGCCACTGGGGCTCAGCCCCAGTTTGTATTTTTAAAAATACCTCTCGTGTCTACTTAACATGCTCAATCTTCTGGCTTATTGAACGTATCTGCTGTCTGCGAATTATTTCATTTATATCCATCCTGGTGGCGTAATGGTAGTGCATTGGCTGCAATCAAGATTGTCAGTTGAAAACTACCAGCAGCTAGCTCCTCAGGAGGATGGTCTTGTGAACAGTTAGTGTCTTGCAGATCCACACGGGTGGTCTACTCGGCTCTGTGGCGTCACTGTGAGTTGATAGCGACTTAGAACCAGCGAGGTGCTTTGTGGTTTGTTTTGGTATGTCAGTGCGGAGTAAACTTTAATTCATCTTTCTACTCTCATAGGTCATAAGTTCCTGCTTCGTCACATATCTCATTTTTAGTTTTTCAGTGGATTCTGGATATTGCAATTTGTACATTATTGGCCATTAGATGTTTCTGTATTCTCAAAACTACTTTTGAGCTTATTTTTGGACTTGGAAACCATTTGATCATTCATTGTTTGGTTTCCAACATCTTGAACTGTTACTTTATTTTGTCCAGTCTTTTCGTTTTCTTCAAATGGGATGGTAAAGACAGTTCTTTTTAGGATGGTTAAATTTATAGGATCCCATAGCGCTCTCTGTATCACTGATTTCTACCTCAAACACAAAGGAAGCCACAAACCAGGAATTCACTACTGTTGTGATTGAATATGCTATTTAAAGGTTGACAATTTCAAGCATGATGAAGTTCTTTAAAAAATTCTGCAAACCTGGATTTCAAGTATTGTAACCCTTGAGAGGAGGAGTGCAGTGACGCTAATGTGCCCAGAAACAGGGTGGCAGTGGGAGCAGAAGGGAAGTCAGTGTGAGGCAGCCTCTCATGTCCGGAGGAATGTAGTGGCGCCCTATCTGGCAGTGTGCCAGGTTGCAAGCTCTGGTTTTAAGACTTGTTGATGCCTTCCACTATGGAGCACTGAGTTCAGGTATATGCTATGTTACTAAATATAATTAATGTGTCCTATCTGTTGCTTGTTCCACCTCTTGTCAGATCACCTTCTAAGTAGTTGGGCCATTTTACCAAACCTTTAGAGGGTCCAATATTGCTTATTCGCTTTTTTTTCTATAGGTGAAAAAAAATACTGTAGCTGTAATGAGAAAAAACAAGCTCACTGGTTAATAATCTGATTTTTTTTTTTTAACCTTTAAGTTCCTTATATTGGGCAGTTGCTTAGGGTGTATCCCTGGTTTAAAAAGTGAATTGGAGGGCTGAGCCCCGGTGGCGTAGTGGTTGTGTGTGGGACTGCGGCCCACTGGGACGGAGGTTCAATTCCAGCAGTGGGGCTGGGCCTCCTACTCCCACCGCCGGAGAGCAGTGATGCCCCCCCTCCCCAAAAAAAAAAAAGTGAATTGAGGTGAAAGCAATAGAGTGGACATTCAGGTGTGATTTCCCCTTCATCTTTGTTTCCTGATGACTCTGCCAGGAATGCGTCACTTCTGAGGTGTGCTTCCTGCTTTGTCATGAACTAGACAGCTGCCCAAATAGCTAGTACTTGAACCCAAGATGCTAGTCCAGTAAAAACAAAATAAAATAGATGTGAACTTAGGTAATGTCTGTGATGAACTCCTACTTCCACACTTTCTTGTGATGATTAGCCTGTGGTGCAGGGCTGACGTGTTGGGCTGCCGACCACAGAGGCAGGCTTCTCCGACCTACACGGTGACTGTAAGTCAGAATCAACTCAGTGGCAGTGAGTTCAGTTTGTGATTATTAAGAAGTACTTTATAAAAAGATAATGGTCCAGGACTGAGCCCCGGTGGCATAGTGGTTGTGCGCGGGGACTGCGGCCCAATGGGATGGAGGTTCGATTCCAGCTCGATGGAGCAAAGGCTGGGCCTCTTACTCCCACCACCTGAGGACAGTGATGCCCCCCCAAAACAAACAAACAAACAAACAAGCAAACAAAAAACCAAAAGATAATGGTCCAGTGGCTGAGACCTGGTGGTGTAGTGGTTGTGCGCGGAACTGCGACCCACTGGGATGGAGGTTCAATTCCAGCTCCACAGGAGCAAAGGCTGGGCCCCTACTCCTACCACCAGAGGGCAGTGATGCCAAAAACAAAAAAACAAAACAAAACAACAAAAAAGATAATGGTCCAGCAAAATGGATTTTTGTATATGGGTTCTACTAGTAGCTAATTCAATTCATGGATTTTTATCAAAGAATAATAATAAAGGACACACCTACAAGAGACCAAACACACTGATTCGCTTTAGATATGATTTTTAGTTTTTCCACCATCCTTGCAATATAGGGAATAGGTATTTGGGTTTGTTTTTTTTTTTTTTTAGGCATCACTGCCCTCAGGTGGTGGGAGTAGGAGGCCCAGCCCCACTGCTGGAATTGAACCTCCATCCCAGTGGGCCGCAGTCCCGCGCACAACCACTACGCCACCGGGGCTCAGCCCCGGGGGGTTTGTTTTTACGTAGTAGAAGACTGAAGGACAAAGGTATTTTGATATATTTTTTAATTAAAAAAAATTTTTTTTTGGCCTTACTGCCTTCTGGTAGTGGGAGTAGGAGGCCAGCCTTGCTGCTGAATTTGAACCTCCAACCCAGTGGGCCACAGTCCCACGCACAACCACTACGCCACCAGGGCTCAGCCCCTTTGATATTTTTTAAAGTCACACTTGAGAGTTGGTAAAGCTGGTATTCAGATTTATAGCTATTGACTCTAAAGCTCAAAGCCTGAGTTTTTTGTGTTAAAGAATACGCATGAGTTTTTATTTTGTATGTATGGAAATATACATAACAAAGTATTCTCTTCATGTAAAGATCAGTAGTGGTTGCATTCTTTTTGTGTCACCGTTCTTGCTTTCTACACATTTTGTATCCCACTATTCACTTAGAAAAGATGAAATCACCATGATCTGAAATAATAAATGTTTTCTTCAACATTCTTCAAATCTTTTCCTTTTTTTTTTTTTTTGGCGTCACTGCTCTCCGGTGGTGGGAGTAGGAGGCCCAGCCCCACTGCTGGAATTGAACCTCTATCCCAGTGGGCCGCAGTCCCGTGCACAACCACTACGCCACTGAGGCTCAGCCCCCTTCAAATGTTTTCAATGTGACTTCAGAGCCTCATGTTCACACTGAAAGAGTCGCATATGGCAGTTTGCCTACCACTGACCTGGTGATTC
This sequence comes from Nesogale talazaci, assembly GCA_004026705.1. NCBI lineage: Eukaryota > Metazoa > Chordata > Mammalia > Afrosoricida > Tenrecidae > Nesogale > Nesogale talazaci. The sequence goes on along the minus strand of PVJH01013568.1, from coordinate 35,941 downwards.
CCAAGCACATATTTTCTTTATGGATTATTTCTATTATTTTCAGTCTTGTCTTTTCTGTGGGGTTGTTGTTGTTCCAGATTATTAAGATTGCTCTGGATTGAGAAAATAACACCTTCTGCAAGACACACTTCTTGAGAGTTTTCTTAAGCCTTTTAATATTTTACTGTTCTTCCTGCGTTAGAGTTGGACATTATTCTTGGAGGCCTTATGTATAACAGTAGAACATTGCTCAGTTCACTATCTTTGGTGTGTTTGAGTCTTCTTCATCATTTTTATTCATTATCCAGCTTTCATTTGCATGTTAAGCAATTGAAACTACCATGGACTGCATCAAAAAAATCTTAGTTATCAAAGTGACATATTTACTCTTCAACACTGTAAAGATGAGCAGCTGATTTGCCCAATGCAATACATTGTTTGATTTCTTGACTATTTCCATGAGCACTGATTGTGGAGCCAAGCAAGGTGAAAGCCTTTTTTTAAATCATTTTATTAGGGGCTCTTAGAACTCTTATTGCAATCCATACTTACAATCATTGTGTCAAGCACATTTGTACATCTGTTGCCCTCATATTCTCAAAACATTTGCTTTCTACTTGAGCCGTTGGGATTAGCACCTCATTCCCCCCTTCCCTTCCTTCCCCCTCCCCTATCATGAACTCTTGATAATTTATTAAATTTTTTTCAAGTCTTACACTATCCAGTGTCTCCCTTCACCCACTTTGCTGTTGTCTGTCCCCCAGGGAAGGGGTTATATGTAGATTCTCATAATTGGCTCCCCTTTTCTACCCCACCTTCCCTCCACCCTCCCTGTATTGCCATTATCACCACTGGTCTTGAAGGGGTCATCTCTCCTGGATTCCCTGTTTTTCCAGCTCTTATCTGTACCAGTGTACCTCCTCTGGTCTAGCTGGATTTGTGGTAGAAATGGGATCATGATAGTGGGGGTGAGGGGGAAAGAAGCATTGAAGAACTAGAGGAAAGTTGTATGTTTCATCGTTGCTATACTGCACTCTGACTGGCTCATCTCCCTATAGATGGGTTTTAGGTCCCCATTCCCCCCTCCCATTCACAATAAGATTTCTTTGATAATAACTGATCCCATCGACACCTCATGATCACACGGCTGGTGTCCTTTTGCCATGTGGGCTTTGTTGCCTCTGAACTAGAGGGCCAGTTGTTTACCTTCAAGCCTTTAAGACCCCAGACACTATATCTTTTGATAGCAGGGCACCATCAGCTTTCTTTACCACATTGCTTATGCACCTGCTTTGTCTTCAGCTTTCATGCAGAGAAGGGGTAAGTATCATGGAATGTCAGTTTAATAGAACAGTGTTCTTAAATTAAGGAAATACTTGGGTAGAGGCCCAATGTCCATCTGCTACCTTAATACTAGACCTTTAAATACATGCACATAGATCTATTTTCCCATCATATATAAATATATTTACCTATGTACATGCCTGTATTTAGACCTCTATAAATACACTTTACCTCATAGTTCTTTCCTCTATTTCCTTTTACTTTCCTCTTTTCCCACTATCATGCTCAGCCTTCATTTGGGGTTCAGTAATTCCTCTCAGTTACATTGCCCTTGATCAAACCCTATTACGCCTTTTAGATTTTGGATCACTTGTTCCCTTGTCCCTGGGTTGGTCAACAACACCTGCTTTCCCCCACCTCCCCTTCTCCCATGTCCCCCCGAAGCTGTTGGTCTGTTGTTTTCTCCTTCACATTGTTTATCCAGCCTCTCTTACCTAGATAGAACTGTAGAGATAATAATCTGCACAAAAAGAAGACAGAGCAAAGCAAAACAACAACAAAGAAGACAGAGCAAAGCAAAACAACAAAAGAAAGCAACAACAACAATAATGACAGGAAAAAAAAAGCCTGTAAATAATTAAAGGTTTGTTTCTTGACCTTTAGGAGTATTTTCAGGTCAAGTCGGATAGGGTGCTGCACCCTGACGCCAAAGTCTATTTTTGGAACTTCCGTGGGACTTCCTTACTCTGTGTGGTGGGGTCAGATCAGGCGCAATTCCCACACTGTGTCTCCAGTGTTATCCCTTGTAGGGATGTTGTGTCTCTTAGTGGGGCTAGCCATATGGTCCTCTCTGTGCATTGGCCATTCAGAGAGGGGATATTGTCCTGAAAGCTTGGTGGGCCAGGATGTGCTCCACTCTCTCTTCTCCCTTCACTTGCTCCCGTGTGCTCTGATCAGACATGTCCCTCTCCCTGAGCTGTAGCTTCAGTGCTGTCCTCTGAAGTCAATTCAGGGGGGAGGGGCGACTGTCCAGCTTGTTGGGATTGGAGCCAGCTTCTCAGACCTTTCTACTGGTTGCCTGCTTCATGCCTGTATGTTGCATTCACACCTTGGAGCACCTGGTTGACATCTGGTCCCTCTTTCCCTGTAGAGATACAAACAGTACCCTCCCCTAGGGTGGAGGCTTCCCCTCTTCCCCTGCTGCCCATTTCTTTTTTTTTCAGTTTTCTCCCTGCTGCCTTCTTTAGTTGGCTGTCATATATATCATTGGATTTGTTCAGACCCCTGCCATACCACCTGGCCCTCACCCCAGGAATATTTATATTCAGTAGAGTTTTACCTATGCCCCTTTTGCATATATATATATATTTTTTGTTTGTTTGTTTGTTTTGCTTTTGTGGGCCTCACTGCCCTCTGGTGGTTATGGGAGCCACCCAGTAATGCTCCTGAGAGCCGCCGCTGGATTTGAACCGCCAAGCCCGCGGGCCACAGTCCTGCACTCAACTACTTATTGGATATATTTTTTAAGCTTACCTCAGGGGACTCATGTTGTACTTGTCCTTTTGTTTTCACTTGGCAAATTTCTTCCAGTTCTTACCATGTGGTGATGTGCTTCATGCGTTCATCACTGCTTTTTCGGGATGCGTAGTATTCCACAGTTTTTTATCCATTCATCTGTGGATGGAAGTTTGGGTTGTTTCCACTCCTTGCAATTGTCAACTGTGCCACGACGAACATTGGAGCACACATATCTAGCTGTGGTTTGTTTCTTGCCTCTTCTGGGTATATGCCCAGTAGAGGGATGCCATCACCATTTTCAAAACATTTTTTTTCTACTTAAACCCTGGGTATCAGCTCCTCTTTTCCCTCCTTCCTCCCCATCATCATGGACCATTGATAAAATTATAAATTATTATTATTTTCACATCTTATACCATCCGCTGTCTCCCTTCACCCATGTTTCTGTTGGTCATCTCCTTGGGGGACCCTATGTCAACAAGGTGAAATCCTTGGCAATTGTAGTCTTTTTCTCCATTTATCATGATGTTTATTTGTCCAGTTGTGAGGAACATGTTTTTCTGTAGATTGAGTGTAATCCATAGGCTGTAGTCCCTGTCCTTCATTGGCAAGTACTTCATTCATATCCTCCTTGCTGTTAGCAAGCAAGTTTGTTTGTAAGTCTTCCTCCAATGCTGATGCCTCGGATTTTAGCATTTCAGATTGAATAAGCATGATAGAAGGTACAACCTTACACTATGCCTTTTAAAATGTTATCTTGTGCACTAGTGTCTGGTTCTCCTTGTACATTCTGCATGGTTACAATGTGTTCTGGAATTTCCATTGTTCTCATTGCTATCTGCAGTATGTTATAGCCGCATAGTCAATAAAACACAAAAAGCAACTTCCTGGTAGGAGCCATCAGATGTCAGCAATGATGTCCCTAGTTCCATACTCTTTTCTGAATCTTTCTTGAATTGTTGGCAGTTCCCAGTCAATGTACTGCTGCAAATGTGAAATTATCTTCAGCAAAACTTTCAGATGCTGTCCAGGTCAGATAAACCCCCCAGGAACCGAAATGGGAGTAGCAATACCAGGAGGGGAGGGGGAAGGTGGCGAGGAGTGGAAGAAAGGGGGAACTGATGGCAATGATTGATGCATCCTGTCCCCCCCCCTCGGAGTGAGGGGGGACAATAGAAACCATGGGGGATGGGAGACAATGGTCTGTGTAAGATAGGAAAACAATAATTATAATTTATCAAGGGGGGGTCTTAAGGGTAGAGGGAATGTGAGGGCAAAAAGAAGGGCTGAGCTGATAGCAACAGCTTAAATAGAAAGTAGATGTCTAGAAAATGATGATGGCAGCATATGTACAGATATGCTTGATACATGTTATCAGAGCTATAAGATCCAATAGAATATTAAAAATAAAAACGTTCAGATGCTATTAGTGGTGTTTGATAATTCCTCACTTCTGTTTGGTCACCGTTGCTTGGAATGGGCACAGATACGGATTTTTTTCTACTCAGTTGGGTTCCCAATATTGTAACTTGAGGCTTGAATTTCTTTCTTCAGTTTTTTTCAGCTTAAGATATGGGTATTTTTCCGTTTTTGGCTTTTTAACGCCAAGTGTGTGTGTTATAATACTTTGTCATCACAAACCGCTTTTTGAAATTTTCTATTTGGCTCTTTTACTTCACCCTTTTTTTCACTTGCTTCAGCTAATCTATGTTTATACGCAAGTTTCAGCGTCTTCTGACATCCTCCTTCATTGTTTCTTTGTATAATCCTTTTGCTTTTATAACTATGATGTTCGTGATGTCATTATCACACAGCTGGCTAGTACTTCTGGTGTTAGTGTTCAGTGGGTCAGCTCTGATTTGAAGATGTTCTCAAATGTAGCCTGAGGCCTTCATAAGTGCATAGAAGAAAGCAACCACATTTTCTAAGAGTTTGGTTCCAGAAATGGCGAAGTGCAACTTTTGTAGAATTTTCTTTGTTTAAAGCAGTCAACGTGCGGGACTGCGGCCCACAGACTTGGCGGTTCAAATCCAGCAGCAGCTCTCCAGAAGCAAGACTGGACCTCCTACTCCCACCAGGGCAGTGATGCCCACAAAAATCAAACCAAAACAAACAAACAAAAATAACTTGTTAAAGCAGTCAGCCTCCAGCCAGTACTCAAGAGGAGGGGTGGTAATCTCTCCACAGTTTGAAGGTTGACAAAATTTGTAGCTGTACTTAATGACAAAAGGACTTTTTCACTGTTAGCAACAAATTTAGTGAGACATAAGCTTTAAGTGATGGCTGAGTTGTACAGAGTTATTGGAATTCAAAGAAGATTTTGAGAATAACTAAAAAAGAATCTGGAAAGCTAATTTGGGATCATTATTCTTTTATTACTTGATAGTTGTAGCTGTGTGATAAAACTCAAATAGTGAATGTTGTGATATAGTGTAAAGTCTAAATATCCTCCCTTTTTTCCTCATCTTGTTCAATGTAGCTATTATTTGATATTTTTCTTACATTTTTTTACTGTTATTTGATTTTGTAACATTCCACATGTATTCTGTGTACATGTTTGTACTTTCCACTGGTATGTCTTGTTTTTCTACTTCCACACTGTAGACAACAGGTGCTGTTCTTAAAAGTACCACACGCCAACCGATTGTGCCACTGAAGCTTCAGGTGCTGTTCTATACTTAAAAAGAAAACACCCAAACTGAACAGTATAGTTTAGAAATATTTCCATATCAGTACAGGTAGAGCTATCACATTCTCCTTAAAACCTACACAAGCTATTACCACACATTTAGTTTATTTACCTCCTTTTGCAGTTATAGTGTTACCTTGAATCAGTGTACAAGTGTCGTATCCCACATACCTAACTCTATTTGATGGTAAAAATCTACAACTAAGATTTTTTTTCCATCATTTTATTGGGAACTCTTATAAAAGTCCATACATCAATTGTATCAATCACTTTTGTACATAATGTTGCCATCATTTTCAAAGTATTTTCTTTCTACTTGAGTTCTTAGTTTCAGCTCTTTTTATCCCCGCCCCTTCCCACCCTCGTGAACCCTTGCTAAATTATAAATTATTTTCATATCTTACATCATCCACTGTCTCCCCTATCTCCCTTCATTCGCATTTCTGTTGTTTGTTCCCCTTCCAGGGGGTGGGGTGGCAAGAAGGAGGGATTGCTGACTTTTTTTTTTTTTTGCTTTTTGGGCATTACTGCCCTCTGGTGGTGGGAGTAGGAGGCCCAGCCTTGCTGCTGGATTTGAACCTCCAACCCAGTGGGCCGCAGTCCCGTGCACAACCACTATGCCACCAGGGCTCAGCCTGGGATTGTTGACTTTTAAAAGATAATGCATGCTGGTGAGCTCTGGTGGTGTAAGTGCCAAGCCTGCGGGCTTGGCAGTTCAAATCCAGCAGTGCATCTCAAGAGCAGCACTGGGTAGCACCCACGACCACCAGAGGCAGTGATGCCCAACAACAACAACAAAAAAGATAATGCATTGTTTTATTCATTCATTCATTCATTCATTTGGCATCACTGCCCTCTGGTGGTGGGAGTAGGAGGCCCAGCCTTTGCTCCTATGGAGCTGGAATTGAACCTCCATCCCAGTGGGCCGCAGTCCTGTGCACAACCACTACGCCACCGGGGCTCAGCCCAATAATGCATGTTTTAAATGAAAAGTTATTCCTAGGTTTCCCCCTGTAGAGCCTATCCCACTTTTTATTCCTATGATGAAGTATGAGAGAAAGGCCAGATTTTGAAACAACTTGAATACTGAAAATGTCCAACCGTATTATATGAAAAAAGTCTACCCCCTGATTTAGACAATTACAGTGGATTTGAAGAGAAAGGACCTGAGAGGCCACCTATCAGTAGGAGATATGAAGATATGAGAGCATGTGGTAACTGAGCATGTGGTAACTGATCTGGTTGTAAGAAGAAAAGAGGGAAGAGTAATTTATTTTTTTGGTGGGGGGGGGGGAGTGGGCATCACTGCCCTCTGGTGGTGGGAGTAGGAGGCCCAGCCTTGCTGCTGGATTTGAACCTCCAACCCAGTGGGCTGCAGTCCCTCGCATAACCACTACGCCACCAGGGCTCAGCCAGGAAGAGTCATTTAGAATGATTCAAATTTTATCCTGCACGTTTTTAGTGATTGATGCCTGAAAGTTTTTGTAATTTGGCAACTAAGTGATTTTGTTACCATTACTCAAGATGGAAAAACAGGACAACAATTTTAGTGCAGAGACTATTTTGTACATCTTGAGTTTCAGAAATACTTAATCTGTTTAGAAGGAAGGAATAGGTAGGAGTAGAGAGGATTAAAACTGCGGTGTGCCTCTCAAGGCCAGTTTAGTCATAGGTGGATTTAGAACCCTATCAATAATAGTCTGCTCCAGTGGCTGTAACTGGATTGACTTGGGAAGACTAGAGGTCAAGGCAGTGAGGAGGGCAAGGGACTGAGGCTCTTCCAGCGAGAATCTGAGAGAAGCTGTTAGAAGATAACCTGAGGCTGAGCCCCGTTGGCGTAGGTGGTTGAGTGCGGGACTGTGACCCGCGGGCTTGGCGGTTCAAATCCAGCGACGGCTCTCAGGAGCAGCGCTGGGTAGCTCCCACGACCACCAGAGGCAGTGATGCAAAAAAAAAAAAAAAAGATAACCTGATATGACACACTGAAATGTAAATGAGCTTCTGATCTTAACCTGCAGCAAGTAAGCAATACAGAGGATGGAGAAGTAAGTTGAATGATAGCACAGGCATGTAATCATAGAAATCTAGATGGAGGAGACGCTGTAGAATGGATGATCCAGTTTCTTTAATCTTTAATAAACACAAATGCATTGAGTTAGAAATATGGGGGAACCTGTAGAGGAAAAGAGCATTATGTGACATTGTTTGTTGGACCGTGACCCAAGCAGTCCATAATCTTTGAAAAAATGAAATTAATGGAGATCGTTATAGAATTGTGAATATTGTCTGGATATTTCATAATTAATTTTTGTACATTAATAATGGCATTGTGGTCATATTAAGAGACTAGTATCATTTAGAGATAGAGGGACTTATTGAAAATAATGCTCGGGAAGGGGATACGTGAGTATACAGGTATACCTGAGTATGCCTTACCTGGGTATAAAGGTAAGACAATTTTGTAATGTTTGAGAATTTCCAAGGTGAGACATTTAAAAAGTGTTGGTAAACCAGGAGGAGGGTGTTTTAGAAACTTAGATACATCTTGTACATATAGTCTATATACTACTTTTCAGAAACTATAGAGAGGTCTACCAAAAATTTGAACAAATGCCATTTGGAGATTAATTTTAAAATCTTTACTTCAAACTTGATAGTAGCATTTTAAGAAATGAATGGAAGATCGGAACTTATATTAGTTTGAGATTGCTCTTGAACTTAAGATTTCTTCCACCCGTTCTAGTTTCCTGTATAACTTACTCTCTAGAAATGGCTACCGAATGAATGAAATGGCAGCTTGTGTGGGAGAGAGATTTAAAAAAAAAAAAAATTTATTGGGGGCTGGTACAACTCATCAAAATCCATCCATGCATCCATTGTATCGAGTACATTTGTTGCCATCATCATTCTCAAAACATTTTCTTTCTATGGGATTTTTGAGGAGGAGATGCAAATGAGAAGAGCCGGTGGAAAGGGAAAATGGAAAATGAGACGGAGAAGGCATAATGGAGTAATTCCCAGAAAAGTTAAAAATTAATAAGAATTCATGGCGCAAGGTTGGAATAAAGACTCGAGGCACTCATTTCTTAGAGACAGCCTCCTTTTCCTTGCTGAAATACTAGATCTAATTCTCCGTCAATAGTGATTGCCTTGTGGGACTGTGAAGTATCTGCTGTGCAATAAGGTTTGGTATAACCACAGGAATGAGCAAATGAATGGCAGTGTGGACAGCCCAGCTTAGGTGCCAGCTATGTTTTACATGAGTGTTTCATTGAACAATGTAGTCATCCAGGAAGATGTGTCACTTAGTTGATACTATGGATGACTCATTTCTCTGGCTTCTTTTCCAGGTTGTGAATATTTATAGAAACGATGCATTTGTTTTAAAAGCAGCTCCAGTAGAACTATTCTTCAGTCAAGATTACTTTAATGTCTGTATTTTTTTTATGACCCCTTTGAGTAGGCTCTTATGTGATAGAAAAATTTGAGCTAAAGCTAATAATTGCGTGAAGAAACCCTTTACAGATCATTTCATAGTAATGAGATACTTCCACAGATTGAGAACCGCTGGACCAGGGTAAAGCACGATGGTAAACAGAGACTCACCTGACCTCTGCCTTGAGGCAGACAGCCTCAGACTGCCTGTGGAGCTGGATTCTCCCTACCGAGACTAGCAGTGGTGCACCCTGTGGAAATGGCGGGGGGCGGGGCTAGGGGTGGGAGCACGTCTGACCACTTGTTTACCTTAGTCCTGCAGTTCTCAACCTGTGGGTCGTGACATGACTCTTTCACAGCGGTCACCTGATACATAACAGTAGCAAAATGGCAGTGATGAAGTAACAATGAAAATAATGTTATGGTTGGGGTCACCAAACATGAGGAACTATATTAAAGGGTTGCGGCATGAGGAAGGTTGAGTACCACTGTGGCCTAGTCTGACACCAGTCATCCCTCCCATGGCACTCTACTGCTGGTTCAAGAGTTCCCTGCAGTGGCCACCCAGCGTACAAACTGATAAGGTTACCATTCTTTGATCCACAAGACCTTTTCTTAGCTATGTGGACAGCAGGTCTCACTGCAACTCAGCCTCTCAGTTATGTGTTCTTTGGGGCAGCTGCCCTTTCCCTCTCTTCTTTCTTCATGGTCTTTGTCCTATAGTCTCTTTCCAAAAATAAATACACAAATACAATTACTTAGCACCCCTTTGGCAATTAAAAACTTTTGTACTAGTTCAGAATAGAGAATAAAATGCTTCTGTAGACACTCACTCACAGCACATTTGTTCACTTTGGGAAGTCGTGCTTTATTTTTTGGGGGAGGGGCATCACTGCCTTGCTGTGGGAGCAGGAGGCCCAGCCTTGCTGCTGGATTTGAACCTCCAATCCAGTGAGCCGCAGTCCCGGCACAACCACTACACCACCGGGGCTCCTCCGAGAAGTCGTGCTTTATGTCATCACCCACTCGCTGCTATCGTCCCTACAGGACAGGGCCAAACTGCCCCTGTGGGTTTCCAAGGCTGTAATTCTAAGGGATTAGAAAGTCCTGTCTTTCTCTCGTGCCGGTAGTTTCAAACTGCTAACCTTTCGGATTAAAGCCGAACATGTAACCACTATACCACCATAGTTCTTTTGCCTTGGATGCTAGGGACTACTGATTGTAGGTAATGACCCGTGTCACAGTGTACACCCAGTGGAGTGAGTGTGGGAGCACGTCTGAATAAGTAAAGAAGTAACAGTACACAGACGAGTATGTAAGAAAAGAGAGGGCTTCACAAAGTTGGTGGGAAGATCCCACTCTTAATTCCACTTTAAAACGAACTTTTGGAAACCCTTACCTATCATTCATGATCAGGAAGTCAATGTCAATTCATAGGGGCCTAATAGGACAGGGTAGCATTGCCCCTGGGAGTTTGCCTGACTGTGACTGTTAGTGGGAGTAGGAAGCCCCATCTTCCCCGCCTCCCCATAGCTATAGGTCCTTGTCCATACATTCTGTGTTAAATGTCACAAAAGTCACTGACCAGTTTGTAGAATTGTCAAGTGGGAACTTAGCTTTCTGTATAAAATCATCAAAAAATTCTGTAAAACTAAAAAGTAGAAAAAATTGATATGTATAAATGTTGTTGTCTGTGAAGTGCACATAATATATTTTATAGAACTGGAGATGGAAGCTGTCACCTACTTTAGAAAATATACTTTAAAATAAATATATATAAAATTGGTTTTCTCAAGATTTTTCTTTTGCAAATTATTTGTTGATCATCACATTTTGTGCTTTTAAAAAGTAACATTTGATTTTAAAAAGTAACTTTTATTTTTTAGGAGACCCATGTACAGTATCATCTCAGCTGGAGTTAGAAGAAGCCTTTAGACTTTATGAATTGAACAAGGATTCTGAACTTTTAATTCATGGTAAAGGAATAGTTATTTCTTAATCTTCTAAAATTATATAATTCTTTGAACATTTAAAAAATAGTTCTGTTGTCATTTTCATATAAATGGTGATTTTTGTTGAGAATATACACAGCAAAACACATAACACTTTTAAGTTTCATAACATTTTGTAGCTTTGTAGTTTGTTTCAATGTCAGCAACTCTGAGAGGTAGGGAGTGATAAAGAAAAAGCCTAGGGCTGAGCCCCGGTGGTGTAGTGGTTGTGTGCGGCCCACTGTGGTTGTGTGCGGCCCACTGGGATGGAGGTTCAATTCCGGCCCCCAGGAGCAAAGGCTGGGCCTCCTCCTCCCACCACCTGAGGGCAGTGATGCCTAAAAATAAAAAAAACTAAAAAAAAATTAAAAAGCCTAAACATAGTAGTCACCTCATTGGAACATTGTAGACTTTGTGAAATTAAGTATATATTTTCTTCATTCCACCGTGCTGCTTTTCAAAATTTTTTTTTTCTGTTTTATCATTTATTTGTTCTAGAGATGGGAGGGGCAGGACCAAAAGTTTTATAACCTGTAGATCCTACTTCATACTGTGTATTTAAGGATCAGGTCAAAATTTGGTTCAGTATTTTCAGTGCATGAATTTAAATCCCATGCAAAGTTGTATTTAATTATATAATTGTACTTCATAAAACTTGCTGTATTTATTCCAGTGTATTTTCTTTCAGTATTCCCATGTGTGCCAGAACGCCCTGGAATGCCCTGTCCAGGAGAAGATAGTAAGTGTTTGCATACTTCATACAGTTAAGAAAAAAACTTGAAATAAGTTATGTATGACATGATGGCACAAATGAAAAGAAATCAGAACTTTATACCTTTTTTTCCCCTACTTATAATAGAAAATTTGAAGGCCAGAGTCCAAAGTAAAAGTCCATGTGTCAGCAAGGCCACACTCCCTCTAGTGGTGCAAAGGTGTAATCCCTTCTTGTCTGCCCTCTCTTCCATTTCTTTTCTAATTTAGAGTATAGTAGCAACTGTTGTCTCTTCTTCTTAAACTCTAGGAGTCTATTAGCAATTGTCTATTTTCCTTAAATTCTGCTTCTTCCCAGATCAAATTTAGAAAGTTTCTAGTTAGCTCACATACTGACTATTGTGCATATCAACATAAAGTTCATTTTCTAATTTTTTGGGGCGGGGGGGGGGCATCACAGCCCTCTGGTGGTGGAAGTAGGAGGCCCAGCCTTTGCTCCTGTGGAACCACTGCTGGAATTGAACCTCCATCCCAGTGGACCACAGTCCCACGTACAACCACTACGCCATCGGGCCTCAGTCCCCGTAAAGTTCATTTTAAATAGTGTTTCTTCTCACTTTTTCATACCCAACATTTTTAAACCTATGGAGCAATTGAAAACAAAGATACCTATATTGCCTTTGTCCAGATTCTCCAGTTATTAACATTTTCTGTTTGCTTTGTCCAAGTACGCACATGTACATCTATGTGTACGTAGAGCCTAGTTCCTGGGGGGTGCACATGGCTAAATGCTCAACTCCTAAGTGAGAGTGCGGTGGTTCAGGCCCGCCCAGAGATGCCTTTCAACACGGGTCTGGTGGCTGCTTCGAGTCAGGCCCCGGCCTTGAGAACTCTGTGCCGCAGTTCTGCTCGGTGCACAGGGGCTGCCCTGAGTGGGAATGGATTGCTCAGCGGTCAGCAGCATTTTTCTTCAGGTCAGGGGCAGATCAGTTAAAACCATATGATTGTTCTCTTAGAGCTGATGAAAGACTCTCCAGCTTGCTTTCAGATGATTTAGGAAATAAAAAATGTATAAATGTAAATAAGCATGAATACGTAGTGAAATGCTAATTGTTATTGTAGGGGAAGGATAGGCAAGTATTTATGTCTTAAACTCTTTTGTGTAGGCCTAAACAAATCCCACAATAAAAGGTTGGAAGGGGTATGTTTATAGCAACTTTATAATTCTCAAAATTGGAAGAAATCATAATATATTTACAGAGGTAAATGGATAAAGAAACTGGCAATACTTACCTGGCAGGGGAGATACCATGATCATGTAGGTGGTTTTCCCAGGGCGAGGCTTGTCCGTTGCACTCTGGATGTGCTGATCCCTGCTATTTCCCCAAATGTGGGAGAGTTGACTACATAATTTGTGGTAGTGGGGGACTGAGTTCACACTCTTCCCTGATTTAAAAAAAAAGAATGAAGCTGGCACATGCATACAATGGCCTGTTTGGTGATAAAAAGAAATGAGCTATCCAGATAAAAAGATACAGGGGAACCCTAAATGTTTATATGTTGTATATGATTCCTAACTATAGAGACAGTGAAAAAGATGAGTGGTTGGGGGTGAAGTAGATAAATAAAGCAAAGGGCATTTGACGGGCAGTGAAACTATTGTAAATAATGTAAGGATGACTACATGAGATTGCTCACTTGTTAAAACTCAAAAGTACTCCACAGAGCGAATCCTAATGTAAACTGTGGACTTGAGTTAATGGCAATAGTGTATTGGTATTTGTTTATCAGGTTTCACTAAGGTTCCACACATTTCTGCACAAGTTGTTTATAAACCTAAACCGGCCCTGCAGTTACAAAGTGCACTTAAAAAAGTAAAATGTTGGGAGAGGGGCTGAGCCCCGGTGGCACAGTGGTTGAATGTGGGCCTGTGGCCCACTGGGCTGGTGGTTCAAATCCAGCAGCAGCTCTCCAGGAGCAAGGCTGGGCCTCCCATTCCCACCAGAGGGCAGTGATGCCTCCCTCCCCCAAATAATAAAATGTTGGGAGAGAAGCAATTATTTATATTCTCTGGCCTTAATTTTTACCTATTCCTTGAGAGTATCTGTCTTATACTCTGGGTTTCAGGTTTTTGTTACTATTTTTCTTACAGTGAGTATCATGAAAAGAATCACACTTTGTTATCAAATGACTTTGATTCTTCTGCTCCCTCTATTTTAACCCTAAAATGTTCACTCTCGCTTCAGAATCAATCTACCGCAGAGGTGCTCGCCGCTGGAGAAAGCTTTATTGTGCCAATGGCCACACTTTCCAAGCCAAGCGCTTCAACAGGGTAAATTTACTTTGTTGGCTACTGATAATTTGAAAAAAACAATCGAAATACCTACACATTTCTATTTGAATATGAAAGTAAGGCAGTTTTGTAGTCCCTTTCAAAGAAGTAAACAGATGTGGCCATATAGTCCCAATCTTCCTGGGGCAATACTGACTATTGAAAAGGAAAAAAAAATAGTTTGTGATTGGACTCCGGTAAAACCTGGGAAAGCTGGGATTTATGCAAGGCAGAGACCTGCCAGAGAAGGAGCACATAGCTATTTTCCATTAAATCTAGTGATTAAAAAAAGTGATAAAGAGGGCCTCTTGTCAGTGATGGAAAACTTGTAACAAGCAGTCCCGACAAGTTAGGGGTACACACACACACACACACACACACACACGCGTGTATATATGTAAAATTCCCTGCCTCCAGAAAATAAGCTTGATATGTTTATTTATTTGCAAATCAGTGTTCTAAGTCAGTGAGCACTCACATAATTACCTTTACTATGTACCGCTTTTCCAAGTCTTTTCTCTCAGCTTGAAAAGTGCCCACTGTGATTGACTCACTCAGACTTCAGAACAATCTTGTAATACATAAGTACTATTTGTTTCCATTTTCTAGATGAGCAAACCCAGGTGCAAGGAGTTAAGTAATTTGTCCAAAATGACACAGCTTGTCAGTGATAGAGTCAAGGTTTGAACTCTTACAATCTGTCTGCAGAACCCCGTGTTTGTAACTTTTCTAAACAACAAATGTGTATTTTTCATCCTAAACCAAATGCCATGTTGTAAATTAATTCATGTTAATTGATATCAGATGCTTTTCTCCCCTGTAGTACTGATATTTAAAAGGCTGTGAAATGACAACGACCCCTTCGGTAGTGCTCGTCAGCAGATCAGGACTTTGGCTTCAATGGGGACCGACATGGAAGGTTCTCTGTTTGCCTGGGCAGCCTCCCTGCGTGGCTTTCCCTGCCATGTTTCCCAGGTTTAATTGGCTCGTCCTACTTTCATTGTTCTTAACTGAATTTTCTGGAGACTGAAACTTTTTGGACTTACAGCAGAAAGAAGTGTGGCCTTAGATTTCACCATTTTTTTTAAAAATTTTTTTTTCTTTTTTTTTTTTTAAGGCATCACTGCCCTGGTGGTGGGAGTAGGAAGCCCAGCCTTTGCTCCTGGGAGCCGGAATCGAACCTCCATCCCAGTGGGCCGCAGTCCCACGCACAACCACTACGCCACCGGGGCTCAGCCCTAGATTTCACCATTTTTAAAAAATAAACTCTTAAGTCTTTTTCCTGACCTTCATAGATTTGAAAGTTACACGTGGGCATGATTTTCTTTTTACACCAGCATTAGGGCAACTGAGTAGCAAAAACAACAACAACAACAACAGCAACACTTTTTTCATTCTTTTTTGAGTAATTCCTAGAAAATGGTTAGCAATTTGATTAATAAAATACTGTTGGATTACTCTTTCCAGCGTGCTCACTGTGCCATCTGTACTGACAGAATATGGGGACTTGGGCGCCAGGGATATAAATGCATCAACTGCAAACTACTAGTTCATAAGAAGTGCCACAAACTTGTCACAATTGAATGTGGGAGACATTCTTTGCCACCGGTAAGACACAGCTTTCTCTCTTGTTTTTTTAGTGGTGCATACTAAGTAGTTCTGTTAGTCTTGTTGGGTTGCTGAGTCAAAACTGATGATGTTAGTGGATTTATTTTGTTTGTTTGGTTTTTCTTGATATAACTGCTGGAACAAAGATGGGTCCTAAGAAATCACAGCACAACAAATTTATCCCAAAGTTGGTGTAGGAATACTTCATATAGTTAATATATTGTGAATTCGGACTTACTTTACAAATAGCTAGGATGATGCTGGTTTCTAGGATATAATCAACTTCTTTGTTTAACTTGGGCATAGTGAAAGTGAATTGATATTGGTGCCTCTTTGGTGTTAGAATTATTTGACTAGTTCAAATACATTTAGTAACGAGCTTACAGTTAGTGAGGAGAAATCAAGTCCTAAGGGAAAAAAACAGAAGTTCAGTATTTGTGAACATAATTTGTTGAGGTTACTGTTGATATTGTTGAGAATTTTTAAGTGATGGAATGACTTGTCTAAGTTCAGAGATGTAAAAAGGAAAGCAGGACAGGGTTAGAGATTATCCTGATGTATTAGGATGAGGATCAAAAACACTTAAGAATTCTTAAGACTACTTAGGATCGTCTCTGTATGATTGTGCTCCTTCTTGAGTTTACCTCTTTCATGCTGGCATTCATTAAACTTGGAGCCAAATTAACGAATTAGTAAAAAGTTTATTGAAATTTATTGTCAGTTAAATGGCTAAGCCAGTGTCTAGGAGGTATGACCTTTTACTTTTGGGGGTCACTGTTGGGGAGCCCTGGTGGCACTGCTAACTACGAGGTCAGGGGTTCGAACCCACCAGCTCCTCCAGAAGATGTGAGACTATAAAGACCGACAACTCTGGAAACTATAGTAGGGTTGCTGTGTGTTGGAATACTTTTGGAAAGCTTTCTAAAATTGGGAAACTCACGAAAACATGCATGTAATTTAAAGAAGTGTTTCGCCATCTATCTCTGGACCTCAGGTAAATAACTCAAACTGTAGCAAAGCCGTTTGGTAGGGACTTAAAGCACATGGGGCTTGACGAAGAATAGGTACTAAAGAAGAGAAGTGAGAGTTTATAGGATTTCTTTAAGGTAATATTTGATTTCTCTTTGATGGTCTAAAAGTATTTTTTTTGGGGGGGGGGGGCTTCACTGCTCTCCGGTGGTGGGAGTAGGAGGCCCAGCCCCACTGCTGGAATTGAACCTCCATCCCAGTGAGCCGCAGTCCCGCGCACAACCACTACGCCACCGGGGCTCAGCCCAAGTCTAAAAGTATTTTTATGTTTCTTCTATTATCTATAAAATGTGGATAGCACTGCCTCATTCACAAGAATATTGTTTGTTTTTTTCCGTTGTGTCACACTGAGTTGATTCTAATTCACAGTGACCCCATGAGACATGAGGTTTCCTAGACTGTTACCTTTACCAAAGCAGATTGCCAGATTGTGGAGCAGCTGATGCGTTTAAAACATTGAACCCTTTTTTAGCAACCAAGAGTTTAAGCAGTATGACACCAGGGAATGATTCCTATATGGTTTCAGATAATGACATTAAAGTAAAATATAAGCTATTTTCTTCAAGTTTAAATTTTAATGTACTGTCTCATTGCTTTTTGATTTATAAAGCTGCTGGAATTTGGAGAGAATTCACTGCTTTATTTTATCTTTATAGGAACCAATGCCTCTGGAGCCATCATCCATTCATTCAGACCACGCACAGACTGGTAAGAACGGTAGTGTCCTGAACACAGTAGCTTCCAAGACTTCTGGTGGCAGCTCTTTGTTATTCCCATATACAAGAAGGGAACCCTGTTTTGTGGTAAAATCAGTCACAACACTAAACACAGAACTAGTTAACTTCTCTATGCAGATAACTTTTCTTTGGAAATGCCTTTAAATTTAGCTAGCCTAGTTTATTCAAGTATGAGACAATATAAAAGCTGGTCTGTGGGCCCAGTGTCCTAATATGACAATGTTCATGTGACCTGCTTTTATTGAATGCTGTAAAGGACATTATATAAAAGAAATAAAAATGCAATCTAGACTAAAAATGTTTATCTGGCTTAAAAATGTACAAAAGTTTTAATATCGCTCTGGAAACTACGGAGATCAATTAAAAAAGACAGCATCCTTGTCAGGAAAGGGAAGGTGAGAGAGGGTTGCTGAAAGAAGCAGATTGTAGGAAGTATCTGCTTTTCTGCCCGAGTACCTTCGAGAAGTTGCCATCTTTGTCAGTTCTTTTTTGGAGGAGGGGCCATCACTGCCCTCTGGTGGTCGTGGGAGCTCCCCAGTGCTGCTCCTGAGAGTCGCTGCTGGATTTGAACCGCCAAGCCCACGGGACACAGTCCCCCACGCAACCACTGACGCCACCGGGGCTCAGCCCCGTTGTCAGTTCTTTATTGTCCCGTGAAGTAGTTGTTTTGAGTATGAAGGGAGTGCAAGTCACACTAAAATGTATATTTTTAAATTATAATTAAAAGCTTTAAGTTATAATTAAATATTGTGTATAGAGTCTTCCTTATAGAAGAAGGTGTTTAATTTATAAAGAAGGAGATGTTTAAAACATAGGGAATTTTTTCTAAAATCACTACTTGGCTATCAGGGTGGTCGTTACTCCCTTTATTCCTGGTAAAGATTACAAACAGCGTGTTGTTATCAGGACAGGCATGATCAGTTTAAATAATGGAGACTTACTCAGAAATGCAACTAAATCAAGTAGGGCTCATTTTTTTCTTTTCCCTTTTTTTTTTTGTAGAGATAATTTTTATGTCACATTCAGTTAATGAGTTCTTTTTTTGGTGGCGGGGGGCATCACTGCCTCTGTTGGTTGTGGGAGCTACCCAGTGCTGCTCCTGAGAGCCGCCGCTGGATTTGAGCCGCCGTCCCGCACTCAACCGCTTATGCCACTGGGCTCACTCCCAGTTCATGAATTCTATGCTTGTTTGTCTGACTCCTTTTAAAGTTCATTATTTTTAATATTTTGGATTTGACTTGGTTTTTAGTGATTCCATATAATCCGTCAAGTCATGAGAGTTTGGACCAAGTAGGTGAAGAAAAGGAGGTAAGATAATTTATTTTGTTGTGCATTGCTATCAGCTTTTATTTTTATTTCTTTGGTTTAATTATTAGCAGCATTTAAATAAAACTTGACAGCTTGAAAATATAAATTGATGTTTTAGATCAAAATGGTAAAATACAAGAATAATTTTTAATGACTACAGAGCTGTACTCTGATTTAATTATTTAATTAAATTATTAGTTTAAATTAGCACATAATTTTTGTTTTCAATCATTTTATTCGGAGCTCTCACAGCTCATATAACTTTCCATGCATCAATTGTATCAAGCTTAGTTGTACATGTTGCCATCATTTTCTAAACACTCACTTTCTATTTGAGCCCTTGGTATCAGCTCCTCTTTTTCCCCTCCCAACCCCTGCTCCCACCCTTATGACCCCTTGATAAATGATAAATTACTAGCACATATTTGTTGGGATAACTTATTTTCACTTTTAGATTGCATAGTTTTAAAATTATTACTTAAGAGTATTATTTAGAATATTTGATAATATTCTCAAAATATAGTACATCATAGACCTTTTTGTTTTATGATCTAATTATTTAAAATATGAATGATTACAGTATTTTTTGGATCATAAGATGCCTTTTTTCCCCCGCAAAATGGGGGGGAAAATAAGGGTGTGTCTTATGGTTCAAAGGTGTGGTACTCCAGAACATTTTAGTTTACTGGTACCATTTGGTTCAGAATATTTTTTTCTTGTTTTCTTGTTCTTAAAACTGAGTGTGCCTTATGGTCAGGCTTGTTTAAAACTGAGTGTGCCTTATGGTCAGGTGCATCTCATGATCCAAAAAATACGGTAAACATCTTGAAGTGCCACTTCTGTTGTGCATTTTATCAGTTCTCAAACCATTATTAATCTAAAATGTTTGATTATAATAATAACCACTTTTTGGAAAGAAAGTTGTATAAAAAACATTACTGTCTCTCACACTACCTATTCCCAGCTTGACATCTCTAGGGTAACTCTGTAATCATTTTTAATTGTCTCTATAACTGAATAATATATATAACTTTTTCAATTAAAAATTTGTATTTCTGGTCACTAAAGATTTTATTTTAAAAAAAAGTTTTTTAAATTATTAAAAAATTTTTTTGGGGGTGGGGGCATCACTGCTTCTGGTGGTCGTGAGTGCTACCCAGTGCTGCCCCTGAGAGCCGCCGCTGGATTTGAACTGCCATGCCCGTGGGTCGCAGTCCCGCACTCAACCATTTATGCTACTGGGACTCAGCCCTGCATACTTATTTTCATTTTTTTTAAATTTGTTTTTTGGGGCATCACTGCCCTCTGGTGGTTAAAGATTTTATTTTATTTTATTTTATTTTTGGGCATCACTGTCCTCTGGTGGTGGGAGTAGGAGGCCCAACCTTTGCTCTCGTGGAGCTGGAATTGAACCTCCATCCCAGTGGGTTGGAGTCCCGTGCACAACCACTACGCCACCGGGGCTCAGCCCTGCATACTTATTTTCATATTGCAAATATTATTAAACATACTCTGTCTTGCAAATCTTCTGTATTTTGTTCAGATGTTGAATGAGTCATTTAGAAGAAGAAATTGTAATAATGAGAATATTCTCTATTTTGGCACTTTAAAGTTGCTAATGCTCTTCTCATATTTTGTCATTGCTTTTTGTTCATTTTTTAACTTCTTGTTGCCTTTTTAAAATTAGACTCATTTGCATTTATCTCCAAGATATTAAAATGTGTTTTAAAATAAGAATAACCACATAAAGAAATAGTTAGATGACTTTTTCACCAAATGAAAACTATGTACTGACCATCCAGATCAAAACATAGAATATACCAGCATCTCACAAATTGTAGGCCTCCTCCCAATCTCTAGTACTTCTTCCTCTGCTTTAGGTATAACCCCAAATTAAATTCACTGCCATGGGACCGACTCTCAGTCAAACTGCCTCAATGGGCTTCTGAGACTAGTTATGGGAGTAGAAAGCTGTGTCTTTTCTCCACAGAGCAGCTAGTGGTTTTGAAATACTGATCTTGTGGTCATAGATAAGTTATCTATGAATAATGACAATTTTAATTAATCTCTAATTTTTTTTAAAATCTCTAATTCTTTTTTTTTGTTTGTTTTTGTTTTTGTTTTTGTTTTTTTTTGGGGGGGGGCATCACTGCTCTCCAGTGGTAGGAGTAGGAGGCCCAGCCCCACTGCTGGAATTGAACCTCCGTCCCAGTGGGCCGCAGTCCCGTGCACAACCACTATGCCACTGGGGCTCAGCCCCAAAATCTCTAATTCTTAAAGCTTTTTCTTTGTCTTGCTTTATTGGACTATCAAGGACCTCTCTAAGGTGGCCAAAATGAAGTCAATTGGAAGTGATGTTCTAATGGAGGAGTTCATATCAGATTAACCTTACTGCATATTTCTGAATTTAAATCTAGTACAATTTAAATAGATTAAGGACAATTCAAAATATCCAATTTTAGAATTTATTCATTTTACTTACTTTTTAAATTTATTGACAAAGTTAATTATGAGTTGATAATTTATGAATTGATATATTTTATTCTTAATAATGATTGCTATGCATTCTCATCTTCATCAGTCTTGCCAGGCCAGGGAGTTGTTATTAGTCTTTTCAAAGAATGGACTTTTAAAAGATTGTTAAAATATGAAGGAGCTTTAAAAAGTTTGTGAAAGAATCTCATTATCTTTTTTTTAATAAATATATATTTTTTTCTTTCTTTTTTTTTTGTTTTTTGGGGCATCACTGCCCTCTGGTGGTGGGAGTAGGAGGCCCAGCCTTGCTGCTGGATTTGAACCTCCAACCCAGTGGGCTGCAGTCCCGTGCACAACCACTACGCCACCAGGGCTCAGCCCGAATTTCATTATCTTTTAACTTTGCTTTTCCGTGAGCTTTGTGAAGTCTCATATATACATAATACAACATTTTCCATTTTAACTTTTTTAATTGTGTAATTCAATGACAAAAATGACATTCACCTTTCTGTTCCGTCAAATGCACTGTTTTCTAAGTTTTTCACCCGTCCCTAAAAATAAATCAATAAATATCTATATCTATATCTATATAGTATCTATTATGCAGTAATCCTTCCTCCTTCCACTGACCCAGCTAGTAAACTTGTTATGAACTTTTGTATCTATGCATTTTCCTGTTCTAGATATTTCATTTTAGTAGGGTCATATGGTATGTATTTAATGTGTAGCTTGCTTCTCTTTTAATTGTGGTAAATATACATGTAACAAAGCATTTGCCATATCAACAGTTTTACCATCCTACCAGCCGTCATTGATGATTAGCATAGTGTTACCAAAGTTCTTCCATATATAGTATATATTAGAACTTCCTTTCCTTTGCGGCTGAATTATTTTCAGTGTTCTATAAACATCCAGAAGTTTACGTTTCCAGTTCAGGTTGGTCATCCCCCAATTTCTCTTGGTCTTCTGTGGAAAATAATAGCTTCCATTTGCTAAACTGTCTGTCATATGCTTGTTGTTTTCTCTCTGTAATTTGTAAAAAGGTCTCTGAATGTGTCCTCTCACAGACTGATTTCCTGTTACACGTCTAACAGACTTCCATCTGAATGCCCCATTGTCACTTCTAACTTGACTTATTATCTAAGACCATTTCTGTCAATTATTCCCTACCCCCAAACATTATTTTTCGTATCAGTGGTATGTACCATAATCTCCCAGTCACTTGTTTGTGTCATATTTTTTTTATTTAAATATCTCCATTACCCACAAGCAGATTTTTTTTTCTCTCTCCTTATTCTAATCACCACTGATTTGCCCTAACTCACAAACTTCTCCTGCCTCTGTGTAGTTAGATTATACAGTCTGGAATGATGCAGGAAAAGAATTCTGTACAGCTCAAATCAGACAGTATTTTAAATCCCAATAGGTATTACTATGAGTTAGAAAGACAATGCCTTATTGGGATACTACCAAGCACAAACCTTTGCTATAAATATTCCCAACAGGCAATGAACACCCGGGAAAGTGGCAAAGCTTCATCCAGTTTGGGACTTCAAGATTTTGATTTGCTCCGGGTAATAGGAAGAGGAAGTTATGCCAAAGTACTACTGGTTCGATTAAAAAAAACAGACCGTATTTATGCAATGAAAGTCGTGAAAAAAGAGCTTGTCAATGATGATGAGGTAAGCACATCCACACTGTCTGTCTTACATGCCCAGGCTTTACTGTTTCAGTGTATGTTTCTGAATATGTGCTTCAGAACACTGTGAGATATTTATTATAGCTTTTTTTGTTTTTGTATACAAATTTTCTAGATAATGTCATTATAGTGAAAGATTTGCTTCAATTTATTATTAATGTTAGTGGTTTGTTTCTTTTTGTATGTTATGATTAGCAATTGTTTGGTATTAACCTAGTAGATAATACTTACGGGATGATTCATTTGCTAAGAACACTTTTATTAGGTTTGATGCTGCCATTTCAGTTCATTAGCATTTTTTTCTCTCATTTTACAATAGGATATTGACTGGGTGCAGACAGAAAAGCATGTTTTTGAGCAGGCGTCCAATCATCCGTTCCTTGTTGGGCTACATTCTTGCTTTCAGACGGAAAGCAGGTAAGTCTGAAGCACAATGGCACGGTGACTGAACTTTATGCATCAGTATATTCCACTAACAGAACGCTTTCTCCTGTGATGTGTGGAGTAGAAGTCATGGAGAAAGACCCCCAGTACTGTATTTACAACTTCCTGCAGCTCTTGTTCCAGTCAGTGATAGCCATTAGACACAGATAAGCATAAGGAAATCACTTGCTTTAGGCAACAATAAAATATTGGTAGCCAGATCATGATCATGACAATAGCAATGTAGTCTTTCACCAAGGATTTCGTTTTAGGATTTCTGTTTTCTCTGGAGTTTGACTGCAGGAGCCCTGGGACACAGTGGGTTACGAGCAGGTCTGCTAGCCACAAGGTCAGCAGTGGGAACCCAACCACAGGAGAAAGTTGAGACAGTTCTGCTCCTGTCAAGATTCACAGCCTCGAAACCCGCTGGGGCAGTTCTCCTCTGTCCTTAGGGTCAGTGCCTGTGTGTCAGCAAGGACTCCACAGTGGTGAGACTTTTGAGAGTTTAACTGAGGTTGGGAGGAAGGAGATTAGAACTTCTTTATCTTAGGCATCACTTGACAGTTATTTATCTTATAAATGCTAAAATTTCGTGAGAGGGTGATTATGGTATGCACACAGTACAGCTTTAGAATAGAGAAGTTACAGAGCTAGTAACACGTGGATTTCCTTTTCTCATTTGCTAAGATTAAACAACCTACTCTTCCCACCACTTTTTGGTTCCAGTTTCTGCCATGTTTATTAAGCATATGGAATGCTCTCTCTGTCGCGGCTGATTTCCGAAGGGTTTACATGTGCAAGTTTATGCTACCTTATCTTGGCTTCATGGGTTCGTTTTTGTGTTTCAGGTTGTTCTTTGTTATAGAATATGTAAATGGAGGAGATTTAATGTTTCATATGCAGCGACAAAGAAAACTTCCTGAAGAACATGCCAGGTAAAAAATTATTTTCTGTTGTTGATTTGCTTGTCTTGGTTAGGGAGAGCGACTTTTTACTTGTCAGTGGTTGAAAACAGTAGATACATATTTTGATGCTAGTTAAATTTTTCTAAGTAAGTGGAGATTGAACTAAAAGTTACTTTATAACATAACACAGACTGTACTATGTATTACGGATCTCTGGTGGCACTGACAGATAGCATTGGCTATCTATTAGCTGTGAGGTTAATCGTTCAAACCAATCAGCCACTGGCGGGAGAAAGATGAGGCTCTCTACTCCTGTCGTGACTCACAGCCTCAGAAACCCTGTTGTGCAGAGTTACTGTCAGTCAGAATTGGCTTAAGGCTTAAGGCAGTGGGCTTGGTTTTTATTATTATATTAGTGATTGTTGCACTCTGTTACAATAATAAAGAAATCGTGCTAATTCATCTATTTATCAAAATGGTAATATCTGATCTCATAAATATGTGTGAACCTCACTCATCAAAGCCCAAACTTAAAAAAATATTTCTGTTTAATTATATTTATTGTTTATTTCTCAAGTGAGTCCCATTCACAGCAAACAAACAGATATTTTGAATTATGAACACAGCCAGTACTTGGTCCTGCTTTGTTAGTTGGCTTGCGGGGTGGTGGTGGTTTGTTTTTTTTCTATGAAATCACCCCTTCTGGTTTTATCCATGTTTGTTTTTCTCGGCAGTAAAGCACAGAATAGAGGCTGAAGCTCCCTGATCATAGAATTAAGTAGCTAAGAGGTGTACATATATACTTAAATGGTAATATGCCAGTAAAGTGTCCCTAAAGTGTAAAAAAAATTGTCATTTTAATTTGTATACTTTATAGCAAGGTTAACATATTCTATAATTTTGTTTAGTTTCCTTTTTTGGGGGAGGGCATCACTGCCCTCTGGTGGGAGTGGGAGGCCCAGCTTTGCTCCTGGAGAGCTGCTACTGGATTTGAACCGCCAAGCCAGTGAGCCACAGTCCTGCACTCAACCACTGCGCCACTGGGGCTCAGTCCCCCAGTTTCCTTTTTATTTAGGGCAAAATTGTTGTTATCAACTAGTAAGCTGGTGTCAATTTTTAAAAGTTCTTTCTTGGGCTGAGCACCAGTGGCATAGTGGTTGTGCGCAGGACAACGATCCACTGGGTTGGAGCAAATCAAGCAGCAAGGCTGGGCCTCCTACTCCCACCACCAGAGGGCAGTGATGTCCCAAAAACAAAAAACAAAACAAACAAACAAAAAAGTTCTTTCTTTTAACAGCAAAGATTAAAAAATGGAGAACTCTTGTTTGAAAAGTCAAAAAAAAGTTCTTTAATGTTAAATTTTACAAGTAGCTCCTTTTAATTCCTTTTATAAAATCTTAGAATAAAATTTATAGCTTGAGTAATCATCTTTTAGGTTTTATTTCTGTTCCAAACCTGCCAGTGGTTTTAAGCCTTTTGGGAAGGGGAGTGGGGAACCTTGGGGGAACCGGTGTGTTCCTCGGTCCCTTCTGGAAGTGTTGAAAGATGTGGAAACTTCTATAAACTGTCCGTGTGACCTTGGAAGAGTATGGACTAGCTAAAGCATATCCAAGAAGGACTCTAAATTAAAAAACCCTGTTTGAGATTTTGAAGTTATCAACTTTATAGAAAATACAAGTCTAAGCTAATCTAGAACTTTAATTGTGTTTTTGATTCAAGTCTTTTAAAATGGTAGTTCAGTTTTTTATGTCAGATGCCACATGTGTTGAAAGGAAAAAAAATTCAGCATGTTTTTTACATTTCTGTTTGCAGGTGGAATAGGACTTAAGTTCTTGCTCTTTAACAGCTCCCTACAATTTCAATGTTTGAATTGGAAAATGTCTTTTATTTTTATTTTTAGATTTTACTCTGCAGAAATCAGTCTAGCATTGAACTATCTCCATGAAAGAGGAATAATTTATAGAGATTTGAAATTGGATAATGTATTACTGGACTCTGAAGGACACATTAAGCTCACTGACTACGGCATGTGTAAGGTGAGGGAAAAGATCTCATTATTGAAAAGGTTTTCCATTCAGTACTTGATAAAATTGATTCCTGTGTAAAGATGGGGAACTGCTTAGTTTGGGAAACATTTTGGAATGCTAACACAAGGACAAATGTACTTTTTTTCTGAAGCCTTACTCAGTTTCTTGTCTACTGTGAGCGTAATCAAGGCCATTCCAAACCCATTGCAGTCAAGTTGATTCTGACTCATAATGACCCTCTGATAGTTTCCAAGGCTGTAAATCTTTATTAGACCGAAAGCCTCATTTTTACTCCTATGTGGGGGGTAGTGGTCTTGAACTGCCAACCTTGTGATTAGCAGCCCATTGTTTACCTGACAGAGTTAATTTCTTCTTGTTCTCTGCAACTTTTATTTTCATTGTAAAAGTATACGTAAAAGCATTTGCGAATTTGTTTTGAAAGTGGTAACACTATTGGAAGAAAATTGGAAATAGAAATTGCCTGCGATTCCCACCTCTTTAACTTGCATATCATCTTTTAGTTTTGCTATTTAATGACTTTAAATAATGCATTCAGGATTTTCCTATGAGTGCTATCTTTGTAAAATGATTCCAAATTTAAATATGTACACTAGAATAAAATAAGAATTTCATTTGCTTTCAGAAAGATAATGTCTTTACTTTGGGATCTATTCGCTTTGACTATGTTATATCTAAAAGTCTGTCCTTTATCCACAAAATGTGTAGAAAATGGCTTTCATTGTTACAGTACGAGGTATAAAATTTACCACACACAGGTAGTAGCATGTGAACTGCCTTGCTCCTGAGGGAGGCGTCAGCTCCAGGCCCAGGCTGGTGCTGATTTAAACACTACTGTTGTCATTGAGTCCGGCTAATAGTATTTAAAGGTAATCTTTAGTAACTTCAATAATATAGTCAGCATGTATTAGAAAATAAAATTGGGTAGCTCCCACGACCACCAGAGGGCAGTGATGCCCCCCAAAAAGCAAAGAAAATCTTGAACTACTTTTGTATCTTTGTATAAAACTTTGTTATTTTCCTAATGTTAGGCTTTAATGTTTCTCTATGTAACTTTTAGTTATAGATACGTCAGCAAGGGCTGAACCCCGGTGGTGTAGTGGTTGTGCGCGGGACTGCGGCCCACTGGGACGGAGGTTCAGTTCCAGCAGTGGGGCTGGGCCTCCTCCCACCACCGAGAGCAGTGATGCCCCCCCCCCCCCAAAAAAAAAAAAAAAAGAAACATCAGCAAATTAACCTCTGAGTACTCATCTCTCACATTTGTGTCCCCTTTTGTTCTACTCATTTTCACCCAGTGGATTTTCAAAGGGGGGTGGGGGGAGGGGAGATAATAAAGGATTCAGAGAACTCTCATGAGAAATGTGTTGTTGCTCTTAGAGACTATGAGCCTGATTCGGACTCTGGCATCCCCATCTCTGGTACCCGGGACTGCTCCAGCAGGCTTTCCAGGCCATGCATGACCTTTGGGAAGCAGATGCCACTCCTGTCTTTGGAGGGGCTGCTCAGTGACTTCAAACCACTGGACTATACAGGGACTTGAGAGTGAACACTGAAAATACAAAAAAGGTTAACCGGGCTGAGCCCCGGTGGCGTAGTGATTGTGCGCGGGACTGCGGCCCACTGGGACGGAGGTTCAGTTCCAGCAGTGGGGCTGGGCCTCCTCCTCCCACCACTGGAGAGCAGTGATGCCCCCCCCCCCCCCCCCCCCCCCCGCCAAGAAAAAAAAAAGGTTAACCATATTTTATAGTGTAAAACAGTGAACACTGCGATTAGTTTTTTTTTTTAATTCCAAATCATTGGTTTTAAAATATACTGTATTTAGAAGAGTTTAATAAAAAGTGTGTTCTCATATGTCAGATTTAAAAATTCTTAGACCCTTTTGAAGAGCACCTCGGTGGGATGTATAAGGAACCTTAAAGGTTACTTTATCCTTTGATCTAGTAATTCTTCCTTTGGGCTATTTCACCAAAGTGCTTTCCAAAAGACTAGAATAGTGTATGTAGGTAGGTAGCATTTATTCTGCTTAATTTTTTGTGTGTTGTCTTAAGTTATTGTAATGAACAATGGGTGTTGCATTACTTAAATCATAATTTTTTTTAATTTTTTAAAAATTTATTTTTGTTTATTTTAGGCATCACTGCCCTCTGGTGGTGGGAGTAGGAGGCCCAGCCTTGCTGCTGGATTTGAACCTCCAACCCAGTGGGCTGCAGTCCCGCACACAACCACTATGCCACCGGGGCTCGGCCCTTAAATCATTAATTTAATAATCCTAAAAAAAAATGAAAGGTTTTCTTTTTCTTTAAGAGGATTTGGGGATCCTATTGTCATTGGTAGATGTTATTGGAGAAAAGTTAGTATTTGAAAATATTGGCATTTTACATTCTTTTTTTTTTTTCTTTTGGCATCACTGCCCTCTGGTGGTCGCGGGAGCTACCCAGCGCTGCTCCTGAGAGCTGCCTGTAGATTTGAACCGCCACGCTTGGGTGCTGCAGTCCCGCACTCAACCACAATTTGGTAGATCTTTAAGCTGGTGTCCTCCCTGTGTCTCGCGCTGCCTTTCCCTTTCTCCCTAGTTGGCACACTTTTATTAGTGGGGAAAGGAACAAGGTCAGAAGCTCTTTCCAGAGACATTACCTTTCTAACAGTCGTTTGTGCCTTTTCTCACCCTGTGATGTTTAAGATTTATGAGAAGTGAATTCCTCAAGGTGTGAATGCCTTCCATCATCTGAGTCAAGCCATTATTTAAACTTACATGAAGTCTGCAAATATTTATAATTTCATGAAAACTTGAAATGCATTTCTTTGCCTTGTAATAATTCCTGGTGAAATCTGAAAACACTAAAATATTCTTGTTTCCCCAAAAGTAGTTCCTTCAGCTTAGTTTCTGCAGATTCTTACCCAGATGCTTTTGCATAAAGGGTGCAGAAAATAGTGATGAACGGAGGCAGAGGAACACATGAGTTCATGTTGAAAATACTTTGTGAATGTAATGATTTTATTTTAATTCATTTAGCCATTTTATAGATTGATATGGCTTTAACTATGTTTTCATCAGTACAGTTTTCAAGAGTGACACCTATATTATGCTGTAGATAATTTACCTGGTGGCCACAGGTGCAAGAGTCAGCAAGTGAATCATTCAGCAAAGTTTTGTTTAGGCCAACAGGCTGAGTCCTTTGCCTCTTCTTGCCTTGAAAATGTGTCTTATCATTGGAAGGTATGATATGCCATTGTCAGCAGAATTGAAAATCACATTCATATTTCTTAGTACCATATGTAAAATTATGTCGATAGTTTTATTAAGAATCAGAAAATTGGGGGGTAGTTGCAATAGATTGCTAAACATTTTTCTAGGTCTTTGTAACAGAGTTGTTATTGTCTGGTGCCACTGGGTCGAGCTAGCCAGCTCATCGCAGATCTGCCCCGTGGGCTTCCCAGAGCTGTTCTGAGGACCAGCTGGTGATCTCCAACCCCCAGCTTCTCAATGAGCAGCCAACAACTTTGTCATTGAGGCACCAGGCTTCCTAGTGTTAGAAGTTACAGAAAAGCTTGGAGAAAAATATGTACATCTTTTATAGGAAATGCTTGCTTAATTATATAATACTCCACAGTTTACAAAATAGATTTTCCTGTTTGAAATTTTAATTGTTTTGTACCAAGGAAATGATCTGAATCATGCCTGCCTTTTGAAGCATGTTGAGATTTATTTTTTGTGGGCCGGGGGGCCATCACTGCCCTCTGGTGGTGGAGTAGGAGGCCCAGCCTTTGCTCCTGTGGAGCTGTTGCCGGAATTGAACCTCCATCCCAGTGGGCCGCAGTTCCGCGCACAACCACTACGCCACCGGGGCTCAGCTCTTTTTTTGTTGTTGTTGAGATTTTTATGATTTAATATTTGGCCAATTTAAGAATTATTCTGTGTGTACTTAGAATGCATGATTTCTTATTTTTCCAAGCAAGATCTCTTTCCCTCCCTCTATGCATATATATGCACACATATGTATAAACATAAGCATGCACCTGGTCAGTCGGTGCCCTCTGGGCGGTTTTCGTTCCCAGCAACCCTGTGCGCAACAGAACAAGGCACTGCCCAGCCTTGCCCTGGCCTCACAGTTCTGTGTCAGTCCATGTTGCTGAGCGTTCTCCTTTCCCCCCTGACCCTTCTACTGTACCAGACATGCTGTCTTTTCCAGGGATTGGCTCATGCCTAAAGTACATGAGACTAAGGCTCACCATCCTCACTTCTAAGGCGCATTCTGGCTGTGCTCCTTCCAAGACAGATTTGTTGGTTCTCCTGGCAGCAGTCTGGTACTGTTCGGTATCCTTCGCCAACGCCATAATTCAGAAGCCTTGATGATTGACTCTCTGAGCTTCCTTGTTAATATCCAACTGCCACATGTGAGCTGATGGAAAATTTGGCTTTAACAAAAAGCAAAGGTGCAGGCAGGCAGGGCAGCCAGCCTTTAGTCCACATACAGCCTTGGAGACAGCCCAGTGGGGTCCCTGTGGGAGTGCAGGTTCCATTTTCCCGCGGCTGGCTTCAGTGCAGGTATCCCCTCTGCTGCTCTGTGGCCCAGTGTGCTTGCAGTACAGTCAGGGCCGCGTGCATCTTGGCACTGCGGGGCTCCGGAGACAGCTGCAGCAGCTCCAAGTTGTTGATCTCCAGCAACATGCCTATGATCTTATCAGCCAGCTCAGGGGGATATCTTTGCTCTTTAATACTTTAAAGAGGTCTTGTCAGCAGATTTACCCATCTCAAGATCTATCTTGAAGTACAGTGTTGTCTGTGGTAATAGCTGTAAACATGCAAGGAAATCCAGTTAATATAACTATTTTTCATAAAATTTATCCACCAATACTATGCATTAAAATTTATGTCACAACCACTAACGCTAATAATGAAGGAATTGATAAATTTTACCACCTTTTTCTTCCATCTGAAATTGATCAAATGTACAATTAAGATGTATTGGTAATTATTGGTGATTGACATGCAAAAATTAGAAACACAGGAAGGAATAGTAATTGGAAAATACGGCCGTGGTGATAGAAATGAAGCTGGAGATTGCAGGATAGAGTTTTATAAGACCAAAGAGACCTTACTTCTTGCAGATATATTTTCTGCAACACATACATATATTCAATACATATAGACTTCTCCAGGTGGATTACACAGAAATAAAATTTGACTACATTGACTGGAAAAAACAATGGCACAGGTCAGTATCAGCAGCAAAAAGCATGCTAGTGGCCCACTGTGGAGCATACCATCATCGCTCATGGAAGTTGAAGAAAATTTAATGTCCACAAAAGCCAAAGTATGACCTTGAGTGTATGCCACTTAAATTTAGAGAATATTTTAAGAATGGATTTAGTCTAAAAAAATAGATTTAGTCATTGAACACTAATGGCAGAAAAGACCTTGTGAACTATGGAATGACATCAAGAACATCATCTGTAAAGTTTTACCTATTTCAGCCCTCATTGTTTATATGGTGTCCAGTCACTTGAGTTGTTTATCTGTACAGGTCAACAGTTATGTATTTTGTTGTTAAAAGCTTGTGCACTTGTATACTTTCCTTGTCTAAACAGTATTTGAAGTTTTATAACATTGGCTACATTAGTGATACTATCAATAGAATTGCCATATACCCATTTAGATGGTTTATAATGTTCCCCAATAAAAGGATAATGATGTGTCCAAAGTGTACCATAGGCATATTTAAACCATAGTTATAGAGATGGATTTGAACTTAGTCATAGCCCTAATCTAAGAATAGTTCTTTTGACATGGCTGTATCGATACTTGCCCTCATGAAGAGGTCACTGACAATATGGTTGCCAGAGCAAAATGTGAAGAAAACAAATGGTGTCCGACTCCCAGAAATAATGGCATCTCAATTCTTCAAGGCTTGTCTTAAAACAAGCAGCTCTCTGAGTGAGGTGTCAGCTAAGTCCGCATACAAGAAGCAAAGCAGCCCTAAGCAAATCTAAGACCAGAGGAAGGAGCTGTGTTAGAGCATAAAATAGCTCTATCTAGCTTTTGGTCACACATATCTGCTAATTTGTGGCAAATTTTAATCGTCACTTTGTGCTATTGATATGTTAAAATTTTTAACCATGATTGAGGTGAAGAGATTTTAACCACTTTTATTATATTTTGACATTGTGTATTAGGTGCATATGAGTTTATATTTGCTGTACTCTTGGTGCTTGTTCACTTTAATATATATTTTCTCTCTTTGAACCTGTTAGTGCAGTGGTTCTCGACCCTCCTCATGCTGTGACCCTTTCATACAGTTCTTCATGTGGTGACCGCCCCTCCCAACCATAACATTATTTTGGTGCTACTACTTCATAACTGAATTTTGCTACTGTTATGAATTGGGTGAACCCTGTGAAAGGGTTCAACCCCCCAAAGGGGTTGCAACCCATAGGTTGAGAACTGCTGTCTTAGTGCATCTTAAATTTCTTTGAGCTGTAGTTGTTAACGATACAAAAACAAAACACCTGTGTGTGATAGTGACGATTAGAAGGAACATAGAATGCCAGCAGTGGTGTTTTTAAGAAGGAAGGGTTTTAAATGATGTTTTCTTAATGAAATATTTATTTTGTTCATATAATTTAACATTTTACATTAAAGTTTAATTAAAAGAATAAATTATTTTAAATATACTCTTTTTCTTAATTTTTTTTTTTAAAAGAATCCAATCACATTTTATTTTGTTTGTTTGTTTTGTTAGGCATCACTGCTCTCCGGTGGTGGGAGTAGGAGGCCCAGCCCCACTGCTGGAATTGAACCTCCGTCCCAGTGGGCCGCAGTCCCGCGCACAACCACTACGCCACCAGGGCTCAGCCTCTTTTTCTTAATTGAATTGACCTTTTTGACACTATTGAGACTAGGTTTTCTTTAAGTAATATAGTGATGATCTAGATTTTATTAATAAACACAGTTGTCATCGTAATGCAGTGTTTTAAGATAAGGTAAGCTTATCTTACCTATAAGGTCTGATCTAAAAAGAGAAATTTGGATCTTATTTTCTTTCCATTTCTTTTCTTTTTTTAAAAGGAAGGATTACGGCCAGGAGATACAACGAGCACTTTCTGTGGCACTCCTAATTACATTGCTCCTGAAATTTTAAGAGGAGAAGATTATGGTAATAAATACATATGTAGCATTTTAGCTGTGTGTTGAATGGGTGGTTAAATATGGTGCCATTTGCATTATAATACACTGATTTAATATTGACTTCCGTTTAAATTTTTTTTGGCCGCTCTTAAAACATAAGTGAAGACCCCACATCACTCCCGAACTCTGAAATTAGACACAGTGGCTCTTTGGCACTATTTGGTGGTAGAATTTTAAGTAATTTGTTAGTGGAAATAATCAAGAACGCCAGGCATTTTTCTCAGCAGTTTGTATATACTAATAATCCTGTGGGGTAAGCACGGCTAACTCCTATTGTGCAGATGATGAAACAGGCACCTCTACTGAGTTTGAATGATTGTTGAGATTTTGTTCTAAGTTTGTTGTGGCAGGCCATTGCTTGGGCAAAAGCACCTACTTCAGTGAAAGTCACCTCAAGCTGTGGGCACCACCCTTGTTCATATTTCCCGAGAGGTTTCCCCAGGAGTCTGAAGAAGGGTGCAGAGATTCCGTGCTTGTCAGGAACCAGAGGATGTGCCGTATTGGCCTTAAGAACACGTTTGACTCCTTGGGTTCTGACACTTGCATTTCAGAAGAAGATATGTTACTTCTGACTGATGTTCACATTCTGATGCCAGGGCCCACGGGAAGCTTATTCTCAAATGCAATGTATATATTTACAGCTTCAAAACAAAATACTAACTGTAGGAATGAACCTGAAATTCTATACGTGTATGGGAAAAGATACTTATGTTTTGCCCAGAATTTTATATTTAAAATTATATTTTTGGCTGCGGCCCACTGGGTTGGAGGTTCAAATTCAGCAGCAGGGCTGGGCCTCCTACTCCTACCACCAGAGGGCAGTGATGCCCCCAAAAAAATTAAAAAAAAAAAAGATTATATTTTTGGTCCATGTTTTTGTTGATATGTGAAGTACTTTTTTACTTTCGGATATTTCCTTTGTTAGTTCTAATGCTTATGGGGTTTGCTTGTTCATTATGCTTTTTAAACATTATCATTATGTGATAGATTAAATCTCAAATTACTGACTTTCAAGAATGCAGGTGGATAATTTCGGTTTCTTTCTAATTCCTGAAGGTTTCAGTGTTGACTGGTGGGCTCTTGGAGTGCTCATGTTTGAGATGATGGCAGGCAGGTCTCCCTTTGACATCGTCGGGAGCTCTGATAACCCTGATCAAAACACAGAGGACTATCTCTTCCAAGGTAACTTTCAGTGTTTTCTAAGTGTTCTTTGTAATGGATTTTTGAGCACAAGTGTGATGGTGCAGATCAATACTTTGAGAAGGTAAAAGAATCATCTAGACAATATATTCCATCTAGACTATATCTTACTGGGCCAGATATTAACACTCTTTTTTGGTTGTTAGATTCTATTTTGTAGGTTCAGTCTCACCTGTCAGGTACCTTCTTGTTCAATGACAATTACTGCTACTACTAACAAGGCGATTTCTTCAGATTGTGTATCACAGACCTTAGAGAAGTGAATCCTCTGGTTAGAGAGGATGGCTTTGAATATTTACCCCAAAAATAGGAGGAGGGAAATTAGAGCACCAATGAGATTAAGGGGATGAGAAAAAGAGGTTTCATCAACAGAAACAAAGAGAATCAGTGGGGCTGGACCTCCTGCTCCCACCATCGGAGAGCAGTGATGCCCCGCCCCCCCCCCAAAAAAAAGAAACAAAGAGAATAAAAACAAGAGACAAGCACCAGGATTCCCTAGTTCAAAGAAATGCCATGGTTATTTGTCATAAAATTCTACACTGGTGTGCCCTGTGGTTGCTGGGTGCTGTTGTTGAAGTACAGCTTTCCAGTCCATGGCAGTGGGCCAGAGCAATCCTGTGATATATGCATGGGGGCTGTTCCTTTTCAGCAGCCTCCATAGCCCGGTCACTGGTACATGGCCAAAAAATTAATTAATTAATTAAATTCTACACTGGTAATCATAGCTGTTGGAGGATTTGAATAGAGACTGAATTTAATAGGCTACCCAAATGGCCAGGAAATATGTGGAAAGGTGTTCAACCTCCTGGTAATTAGTAACTCAGGACCCAATGCCAGAGTTGATTCTGACCAACAGCGACCCCTTGTGTGTCAGACTAGAACTGCTCCAGAAGACTTTCTGAGCGAATGTCTTCAGAAGTAGAGTGCCAGGCCACTGCCTTCCTGGATTTGAACTAGAGGTGTGCAAATGAAAACACGCCTGAGACACTTAGCTGGGAGTGTACAGTGTGGTCATGCCGGTGCTGGTGAGGATGTGGAGCACTCGGACATGCCATACACTTCTAGGAGCAATGAAATATGTAATAGCACCTTTGGAGAATAATTTGATGATGCCAAATAAGACTTGATACTATATTACTTGTAATAATTCATACCAAGGACTCCCCCTAGCACTTTACTCATTTAAACTTCATGACAGCCCTGTACAGTAGGTGCAATTTTTATCAAGTTTTTATAGATGAGGAAACAGAGTAACATAGTCAAAGAATAAAACTTGCATGAAAATGGGTTTTAGGGTTGAGCTCCGGTGGCGTAGTGGTTGAGTGCGGGACTGTGGCCCACTGGCTTGGTGGTTCAAATCCAGCAGCAGTAAGGCGGGTAACTCCCA
>PVJH01013567.1:0-59978 GCA_004026705.1 Nesogale talazaci | reverse complement strand
AGCCATCCAAACAGATGAGTTTGAAAAATGTTTCCAAGAATGGGATCACAGATTTGACAAATGTATTGAGTGAAATAGAGAGTACTTTAAAAGTGATAAGGTTTTTGTCAAAATATTTAAATACATAATAATTCTGGGGGCTTTCGGGGGTAACACCTCCTATATGAAAGAAGAATGCAGCATCAGGATTGGATCCTGATTGGATCACTAACAATCTACAATATGCATGTAATTCAACCTTGTTTGCTGAAAGGAAAGAGCACTTGAAGCACTTAGCGAGGAAGAGAGAAGACTTTATCCTTTAATATTAATTACACTTTAACCCGGTGAGGTAAACATATTCACAACTGAGCCAATGATAACATGACACGTGGAGATAAGATAGATAAGATAAAAGTTATCAAGAATTTCATTTTACTTGGACCCACAATAAATGTCATGGAGCCAGCAGTCAAGAAACGAAACAATGTGTGGCATTTTGGTTATATAACGCCCCTTTAGACTTTTAGAAATTGAAGATATCTCTTTGTCTCACGTGCATGCAAAAGCTGGATGATGAATAAGGAAGACTGGGGAAGAATTAATGCCTTTGAATTATGGTGTTGGCTTAGAATATTGAATGTGGACTTCTGTACTGAAAGAAGTACAGCCAACGTACTCTTTAGAAACAAAGATATGTCTCCTACGTGCTTTGGCAAGGTGATGAGGAGAGGCTGGTCTCTGGAGAAGGAGATCACGCTTAGTAAAGCAGAGGGTCTGTGAAAGGAAGACCTTCAAGATGGATTGGTGCAACAGTGGCTGCAACAGGGGGCTGGCTCAGCATAGCCTTCCTGTGAGGAATCACAGGACAAGGCAGTGTTTTAATCTATTGTGCATAAGGTTGCTCTGGGTCAGAATCAACTTGATAGTCCACAACAACACAACCTTAACCTATTGCCCCAGGACACCCGTGTATTCACTTGAATTTAATACTAAATTATAAATAATGTATTTCTCTCATGAAAATACAGGGACTTAAAGTTAAGAACCAAAAGTTTTTTTTACAGCAATCCCTGATGAGAGATACAGTGTATAATTTATGATGACATGGAAAAACTAGTAGTACTGGAATACATTCTATCACTTATCTATCACCAGAGTCTTTTAAAGATGGTTAGATTGTTTTCCTTTGATAATTATAATATTAGCTTTGGAAATTGGCCACAAAATGATAAGAAGTTCACCATAAACTGTCAAAGAATTAAAAATTCAAATAGATCAACTTACTTAAAATCTCTTTGAGAAATTCCTCCTGGTTGGCATGTGTAGGAAAGTTATACTAATTTATAACTCAAATACTAAAGCCCTGTACTACTCCCTTTTTGGCAAGGGGGGTGGAATCACCATCCTGGCGGGAGTAAGAAACCCAGCCTTGCTCCTGAACAGCTGCTGCTGAATTTGAACTGCCAACCCTGTGGGCTGCAGTCCCACACACAACCACTATGCCACTGGAGCTCAGCCCAGCTTTTTTATTATTTTTTTATCTCTTCTTTTACATGATCTTTTTTTTTGTTATCTCTCCTTTTATATCTTTTTTCTTTGCTACAGTAATTGGATAAAATGCTTGATTTTTTAAAAGGTTAGCTCATATTAAAGAAATAAATATGAAAATAGCTAGTGAAAGGTTTGTTTTATGTTAGATTGGCAAATATGAAAAATATTCTAATGCTCGGTACTAGGAAAGCTATGGGGGAAAATAGATACTTCTTACACTATTTAAGATTTGCTTGATTTTTTTTCTTTCCTGTGTGGCCAATAACAGTGCCAAATTGAGTGCGGGGGCTCTGGGAGAGAAAAAGGGACATGTTCAGCCATTCGCTACATTTGGGGGCTTGATAGTCCCAGTCCTGAGAACTGAGTGCTCACTGTAGCAGCAGAGCCTCATGTCCTGGAAGCCCAGAGACAAGGCTGGGCCAAGTCATCTGAGGAGATGGGACAGGTGCAGAACAGGAACATTGCTCCTCCTCAGAAATATGGGGTATGGAAGAGGTGAGGGAGCAGTGTCCTAGTTACCTTCGTAAGAACCATCCAGGCATATGCAGGCTGTGCTCCTGGCCAAGATTGGTCCTCAGGTCACCAGCTTGTGAACACTTGGATCATCTAGTACAAAACTACTTGGCACTGCTTTTTATCTTTTTATAAAACTTTTTGTTGTCAATTACATGAGCATTTAGAGAGCATATCGCCCAACAATTCATACATGTCCAACAATTCTTACATATTTTGTTTTATCTCATCCAGTGTAATCCCCTCTCTATACCATCATTGTGTTTCTTGTTTCCATTCCTCCTCATTTTCTAACCCTTTGATTTTGTACTTGGGTTAATGATGCCCCTTGGATCCTAAGTGATTGATTATTCCAACATGGCGGTGAATTGAGTTCCAGACCAGAAGAGTGACGAGGAAGCATAGTCTTGTAAGTTTCACTAGTCTCTGTTGGATCAGTAGGCCTAGTCTGTTTTATGATTTTTAGTTTTGTTCTGTATTATCCTCCCACTCTTCCCCCAAATTTTCTAATGTGATCCTTTTAAGAACAGTTGATAGTGATAGCTGGGAACCATCTAATTCTTCTGGTATCAGGACTGTAGAGACTTATCACATGAACAATTTGTCCATTGGATGAATTGTTTCCCTATGTCTTTCAATTTTCATCATTCTTTCAACCAAACTATAAAAAAAGTTATACTTTTTTTGGGTGGGGGGGCATCACTGCCTCTGGTGGTCATGGGCGCTACCCAGTGCTGCTCCTGAGAGCCGATGCTGGATTAGAACCACCAAGTCTGTGGGCCACAGTCCTGCACTCACCCATTTATGCCACCAGGGCTCAGCCTAAAAGTTATACTTTAGATGACTTTAGATGACTTTAGATGACTTTAGTTATACTTTAGTTCATTAGCTTAAAACCCCAGTAGCTACTCACCAAGTAAACTATGTTATGTCAATTGATCTAAGTGTCCCTCAAGACCATGGTCCTCTTGCCCCAGGTCCTCATTCTCTCAAGGTATTTTGCTATACCTAAGAAGCTTTTAGAATTTTATGCCCCAAATTCTCCATCACATTTATGCATATATATACAGTAAATATAAATAAATATATTGAAAATCCTCTTTCAAATGTAACATATGAGTTGGAGGTATACCACCACACTCCTTCCTACAGATTGTTCAGCCTGTATATCTATTCAAGCATCTACTGGTAGATCACCACTACTCAGGATTGTGTATGCACTAGTGTTGACTATTTTAATACTTTTACACCTTCTTGAAAGGTTCTATGAGCAAAATATTGAATGATGCAGAAAGCATCAAAAGAAGATGGGAGTAATACACAGAGTAATACACTGCATCCAAAAGAACTAGTGGACATTTCAGTAGATAACGTATGAGCAAAAGCCAATGGTACTGAATGAAGAAGTTGA
Organism: Nesogale talazaci; assembly: GCA_004026705.1. Classification (NCBI taxonomy): domain Eukaryota; kingdom Metazoa; phylum Chordata; class Mammalia; order Afrosoricida; family Tenrecidae; genus Nesogale; species Nesogale talazaci. The sequence continues at coordinate 56,521 of PVJH01013567.1, read as the reverse complement.
AGCTACACGGAACTTATTAGCCCCAAACAAGGCTCTAGAATTTGATGGAATACCAATTAAAATGTGTTTAACCAAGCTGAGGAAGCCCTTAAAGCATTTACTTGTCTATGCCAGGAAATTTGGAAGATACTGTAGCTACTTGGCCAACTGATCTGGATTTGTACCCATTCCAAAGAAAGATAGCCCAACAGAAGGCTTAAAATATAGAACAATATCATTGATATCACAAACAAGTAAAAGTTTGCTAAGGATAATCCAGCAATGGTTGCAGAGCTGCCAAAAGTTCAGGCTGAATTCAGAAGAGGATATGGAGTGTCATTGCTGATGTCAGAGGAATCTTGATTGAAAACAGCAAAAAAGATATTTGTTGTAAGGTGCCATCAAGTCAGTTTCTAACCATAGCGACTTCATGCACAAGAGAAGAAATTCTGTCCAGTCCTGAACAATCCTCGAAATGCAGATTACAACTCAGTGTAAAGAAAGGTGTTTACTTGTGTGTTTTTTGGCTTTGCCAAGACATTTGACAGTGTTGATCACTGAAAAGTATGAATAACCTTGAGAAGAATGTGAATTCCAGAACACCTCATTGTGTTCATGCAGAAAGTGTACATGGATCAAGAGATAGTTGAGCTGACAGAGCAAAGGGATATTTCATGGTTTAGCATCAAGAAGCTGTGCATCAGAATGGTATCATCTCACCGTGATTATTCATTCTGTGCTGAACCAATAATCAGAGAAGCTGGATTAGATGAAGTAAAATGTAGAATTAGGATGGGAGGAAAGTTTGACAGCATGCCATAGGCAGATAACATAACCTTGCTTGTTGAAAGTGAGGGGGACTTGAACCAAGGATTACAACCTGCAAAATGGATTACAATTCAATGTAAAGAAGATCAAACTCCTCATAACTGGACCAATGGATAGCATAATGATAAATGGAGAGAAAATGGCAGTTTTCAAGGATTTCATCTTGTTTGGATTCATAATCAAATGTTCATAGAATCAGAATTCAAGAGATCAAGTAATGCATTTTATTGGACAAATCTGCTTTTAAGACCTCTTGACCTTTTTAGAATGAGGAAAACCAGGGTTGTCACTTTAAGAGCAAAAGTGAGGCTGACGCAAGTCTTGGTATTTTCAATTGCCTCATGATTGTGAAGGTTGGACACTGAATAAGGAAAATTGGAGAAGAATTGACGCATTGAATAGCAGGGCTGATGAAGAATATTGAAAGTACCATGGACTGTCAAAAGGAAAACAAATCTGTCTTAGAAGAACTATGGCTCAAATGCTCCTTAGAGGCAAGAGGGTGAGGCATCGTATTACATACTTTGAACATGTTGTAAAGAGAGGCCAGTCTCTGGAGAAAGACATCCTTAAAAAAGTAGAGGGGCAAAGAAAGAGAAGAAGAAGGAAGGCGCTTAAGGACCTGGGTTAGCACAGTGGCTCTCACAATGAGCTCAAACACAAGAGCGTTTGTGAGGACGGTGGGGGGCTGGGCAATGTTTTGTTCTGGTACAGATCAGCACTGACTCCATGACCCTTAACAACAATAAAAAACCTCCCAGTACCTGAAAAGGCTGAATGCTAGGGAGGCCACAGAGCAAGAAGGACTTACAACCACTGTAGGAAACAGTTCAGCAACATTTCATGAAATTAAGCATGCCTTTATCTCAGAAGCCAGTTATTCCACTCCTAGAAATATCCCTGTACTTCAGTAATAGGAATACCCAATGTCAATACCCATTGTCATCGAGCTGATTATACTCAGAGCAACCATCCAGGGCAGAGAAGAAAGACTGCCTATGTGGGTTCCCAAGACTGTCTCTCTCTGTCCGTGGAGTGGGAGGTAGTTTATAATTGCGGACTTTAAGGCGACCATTCCCACACACAACCACTACATTCTAATTGGAATTCCCAACTCACTGCCATCGAGTAAATGCTGACTAATAAGACAGGGTAGAACTGCCCCTGCGGGTTTGTGAGATTGCAGTGCTTTATGGGAGTAGAAAACCCTGTGTTTCTCCCGAAGCAGCTGGTCGTTTAGAACTGTGGAGTGCAACTCAGCATAACCAGGATGTCACAACCACAAGAATAGAATAGAACAACAGAAAATAGAACTAAAAGTTTATCAAGAAGAGACGAAAAAATTGAGGCATTTTATACTATGAGGTATCTTATAGCCGAAAAAAAATATCAACACGAATGAATTCTTGATGCCATTCTTATGGTACTTTTAAAGATGCTAGTGAATAATCACCTTAAATGTTGAGATTCTAGTCAATTATTTCCTCCATTATACACATGGAATTCTATCTTGATATGAGTTTAGTTTCTCTACATTTTGCAAATTGTATAAATAATCATGAAATACTTTTATAAATTTTCATTATTTTTTTAAAGAATGTCATAATGCTGGCACTATTTTTTGAAATCTCATCTGCATGCATCAGTGGTTTCAGACTCCCTGCCAGGAATAATCATTAAAGAATTTAGCCTTGCGGTTCAAATCCAGCGGCAGCTCTCAGGAGCAGCGCTGGGTAGCGCCCATGACCACCAGAGGGCAGAGATGCCCCCCCCAAAAAAAAAAAAAGCAGAAAAAAAACAAAGAAAAAGAATTTAGCATTTTTATTTAGTTGGCAAACGAGTGTCAAAATGCTAGCACACAAATTTCTCCTCTGTCGGTAGTGCCTATAGATTCATTCCATACTAATATGCTTTACTTCCTATCTTTGGAAAAGGCACTTCCTATTTCTCTGGGATCACTATTTTTACTATATCTGACACAACTAAGATTCCGTTAAGCTTGAATTCAGTAACTCAAGATGAAAACTAAGATTATTTTTTTTCCTGTAGTCCTTTAGCAACATCTAGTGAGTATTTCAAGACAGGGCAAGACAATCAAACATTTTCTGACATAAAGCAACAGTTTAGAACGCCAGCCTTATTTATTTATTTATTTTTCATCTTAAATTTTCAAGACAGATGTAATTTATCCTGTAAAGGCAAGATTTTATGCACGCACGCGCATTTGTGAACACTTAGGAAAAAGTTTAGCTGGTATTTCCTCATTTAGCATTTGCTAGACATTATCATAAAGGACCATATGGTAAGAGTACAATAGCAATACAAAGAGGTTTCAAATGTAAAATAAGAACTTAGATAGAACAACATCTATTAGAAGTGGAAGTTTCTAAGAACAACCAATGAGGGTAAGAAAAGAGGACAGAGGAAAAGAGACAGAGAAGGAACACAGGAAGGAGATAAAGTCAAATCACAGAACTGGTAGATTTATAGAATTCAGATTTTATCCTTAGAGAGCTATAGGCCAGGCACTATTTTGTTAACCTCTTCATTCTTCAAAGTGTGAGGTACTGGCTCATTCTACATTTTTTTTGCCATTTTTCTCTGACTTGTAGTGTGTTACTTCACTAGAAGTTCTGCTCCTTTGCGGGTGAAATGTGGTCAAAGAGGTGATGGGTGAGAGTAAAGAAGCTCCCGACTTCTTCACAACTTCTGTCTGGAGGTGTTGGCATGATCAGAAACCAGGACTGTAATTCCTCCTGTCAGCAAAGTTTGAGTCCTAGCAAAGACACCTCTCTCCCTAGAAAGCTGATACCATTCCTAAAAATAATTTGTCTTCTGATGTTTCCAGCAAAAAAGGAGACAACATTCTCCAGTGACAAGGAGAGGACAGCATGAGCATGTGGCCCTCTGACCTTTTCACCCGCATGACTTCTTAGCTCTATTACCCTAGAAAGGTGATCTAATCTCTCTCTTAATGTCTCTGCCAGTAAATTAGAGATGGTTAATCAGCATAGATATTCATACCCAGTTAATGGTTATTTATAGATATTCCTTTCATGCCTACCAATTTCCAAAAAGCCTAGATAAAAGAATTGGCATTCCAAGCATACCCAAACAACAAAGCTATCTGGGGATATCAAGTATTTGAAAAGGTGCTGGATTGAGCAACACATGAGTTAAGTAAATCCAGTTTAGCAATCTGGAAGCATTTTTGTTCTAATTTAAATTTAAAACAGAGAGAGATATTATTGAAGAATTCTTGAGTCACTAGGGTAGACAGGCAGCACGTGTGAGCTGGGAAAAGAGAAAAGTTAGCCTATGAAATATCAGAATGTATTTTAAAGCTTTAGTTATTAAAATATGATGAACTGGATCAGGGATAGACAAGTTGTTCAATGAGGCTGAATGTAGGGCCTCATAAGAATATCCATGGTTGGCCAGTCAAGGTACAGTGCAGCAACAATGAAATATGCAACTTTCCTCTAGTTCTTTTTTTTTTTTTTTTTTTTGGTTTTTTGGGCTTCACTGCCCTCTGGTAGTGGGAATAGGAGGCCCAGCCTTTGTTCCTTGGAGCTGAAATTGAATCTCCATCCCAGTGGGCTGCAGTCCTGCGCACAACCACTATGCCACCAGGGCTCATATATGTCCAAAGACATTTAAAAAAAAATTTTTTTTTGTGGGCATCACTGCCTCTGTGGGTCGTGGGCACTACCCAGTGCCGCTCCTAAGAGCCGCCATTGGATTTGAACTGCCAAGCCTGCGGGCTGCAGTTCCTCACTCAACCACTTACGCCACCGGGGCTCAGCCCTTTCCTCTAGTTCTTAAATGCTTCCTCCCACCATCATGATCTGAATTCTACCTTACAAATCTGGCTAGACCAGGGGATATACATTGGAGCCAGAAATAGGGGTAATTCAGGACAGATGATCCCTTCAGGACCAGGGGTGAGAGTGATGATGCCAGGAGGGTGAAGGAAAGGTGGAGTAGAAAGGGGGAACCTATTGTAGGTATCTACATAGGACCTCCTTTCTGGGGCACAGACAATGGAGAAGTGGGTGAAGGGACACATCAGACAGTGTATGATGACAAAATAATGACAATTTGTAAATTGCTAAGGGTTCATCGGAGAGGGGGAGTGGGAGGGAGGGGAAATATTGGGAGCTGGTACCAGGGGATCTAGGTAGAAGGAGGATGTTTCGAGAATGATGATGGCAACAAATGTGCAAATGTGATCTGCATACAATTGACATATGAAGTGATCGTGATAGGAGTTGTATGAGCCCCAATGAAATGATTCATAGGAAAAAAAAGCATATACCATGCATGGATAAAAATACTTTGCAGTGCAGATTAGGGAAAAGATGATATAGTTGAGAAATAGTACCAGAACAATTATTCATGTTAAAAATAAGTTTGGATCCATACCTAAAATTATATACAAAAATCAGTTACAGGTACATCATGGAATTAAATATAGAAAGTCAAATTTAAAAACACTTAAAAATTGTAGAATATTTTAACACATCCAGGTAGGGAATTCTTTCATAAGCAAGATGAAAGATATATTTGATAGTGAAAGAAATCACAATAGTAGGTCCTGAATAGAATGCAGGAAAAGTGAGGAAAAATTAAAAATCATAAAAGAGACCAAGCTTATTGATCTGATAGAGACTGGTAGAACCTCTGAGACTTTGGCGCTCAGACAACTTTCAAGCCTAACACTGGGCACACCCCTATGCCTCAATTGTCTGCTAAATGATGGACCTATGTGTAAAGTGAGTATATACGCCTTAGAAAAATCAACCAAACAAGTTCTAAAGAAGAGTACATGCCCAGGAATAAGAATAAAAAGGCAGGAAGAGGTAAGAAAGAAGGACAAATCGAAAAGGGAAAACATAGGGAGGAAGTAGGAAAGGGAATGTTACATTTGTGAGAATTGCGGTCAATATCTAAAAACAAAATGTGTGTGAATTATTGAAGGAAACACCAATTTACTGTGTAAATTTTCACATATATCGCAATGTTTTATTTAATTTTTAAAATTAAAAAGCAAACAGACAAAATGGGATTGGATGTAGAACAGGGTCACTAAAGAAAATTTCTGTAAAGGATATGGGGGAGGAAGCCACAAATGGCAAGAGGAGCCTTCAGATTGCAATGCAGGTCTGACACCTGTGAATGAGAGACAGGAGGAAGGGGAATTGGCCTAGAATATTGCAATGGTTTCCAAAGTCTTTCCTGCTTTGCCTTCAAAACGACATTCCTAAACTTCTCATCTTGTCATTTTGTTTATCGAAGGAGCCCTGATGGCATAGGTGATTATGCATAGGGCTTCTAACTTCGATATAGTGTCCCTTGGTGGTGCAAACCATTAACACACTTGGCTACTAATTAAATGTTTGCAGATTTAAATCTATCCAATGGCATCTTGGAAGCAGAACCTGGCGATCAATGGAACCCTTCTTAATATGACTGACCCATGGAATTGTATGATAATTATAGATCAATAAAAAATTAATTAAATTAAAAAAAAAACGCTATGGGCACAGTTCTATTCAGGCACATGTGGGGTTGTTGTAAACCAGAGTTGACTTCATGGTTAAATTACACATGATTCAAATAAGCCCCCATCTTTACCCTTCAAGAGGGTGATATCGTAAAATACCAGATGAATGAGATTGTTTCTACTGGAGAAGGCTGAAGAAAGATAGGAAGAATGAATGATTATTTTCTGGAGTTTAAAAACAAATTTGGGGAACCGCATTTTAAAATGTATCTTGATTAAGCTGAACATTTCCAGAAAGCTTTGTAGCCCAAGCAATTATTCCTGGTGACATTGGAGATTCAGATTCAGTTTATTCAGGCTTAGATCTACTTCTTTTTTTATTATTAAAAATCATTTTATTGGGGGCTCTTAATCGTTTTTCACAATACATAAATAAACATACTGTGCCAAGCACTTTCACATGTCCGCTGCTGTTATCGTTCTCCAATCATCCGCCTTTTCGCTTGAGCCCCAGGTATCGGCTTTTCCATCCCTTCCCCTCTTTCCCTGCCCTCCCCTCCCCACCAACCCTCAATACTTTATACATTATTATTATTCTGTCATATCTTACACTGCCCGACCTCTCCCCCAACCTACACCTTTGATGCCCGTCCTTCAAATAGGAGCTTATGTGTATATCCTTGCAATTGGTTCCGTCTCTCCACTCCACCTTCTCTCCACCCTTCCAGCAGCTCCAATCTTACCACTGGCCGAAAGGGGCTCATCCATCTTGGTTTCCCCATATCTCCAGCTCCCCTCTCCACCAGTGTGCCTTCTCCAATCCATCTGGATTTGTAAGGTAGATTTGGGACTATGATGGTTGAGGGGAGGAAGGCTTCAAGGACTAGAGAAAACTTGTATGGCATCATCGCTGCCCTGCTGCCCCTTGACTGGTCTGTCTCTTCCCCTTGACTCCCCTGTAAAGGGATGACCAATTACCCACCAGTGGGCCTTAGGTCCCCACCCTACTCTCCCCCTCTTTCATGATGATGTGATTCTTGTTCTTTGATGATCGATACCTGCTCCCTATGGTCCTCTTGATCACACATGCTGGTGTGCTTCTTTCATGTGGGCTTTGCTGTTTCTGCGCTGAATGGCTACTCGTTTATCTCCAAGTCTTTGAGAGTCCAGACATTCAATCATTTGGTAGGTGGGCATTATCGTTTCTTCTACTCTGTTTGCCTCTGTAGCCATTTGTCTTCAGCGATATCGGGAGTCAATTGGTCCGTTGATTTTGATTTTTGTTCTTTGATGCCTGATACCTGATTGTTTCAGCACCTCATGATAGCACAGGCAAGTGAGCTTCTTTTGTGGTGGGTTTTGTTGCTCCTGAGCTAGATGGTTTATGCTCTAACCTTTAAGACCCCAGATGCTATATCTTTTGATAGCTGGGCACCGTCAGCTTTCTTCACCACTCAGGCTCATGCTCCCATATGTCCTCAGTGAGCGCCTTGGGGATGTGTGCACACAGTGATATGTGTGTTTGTTCTTCCCCCCCCCCCCCTTGGGGATGTGCGCACACAGTGATATGTGTGTTAGTTCTTCTCCCCCCCTCCCCCCGCTGGTTTGATGACTATTGCCACCTTGTGGTCATGCTGGCTGTTGTGCTTCTTATGTGTGGGTGGTCTCTTCGCGGGTAAATGGTCTATTGTTTGTCTTCAGGCTTTTAAGACCGCAGACAATATATCCTTTGATAGCTGGGCACCATCAGCTTTCTTCACCACATTTGTTTGTGCACCCATTTTACTTCTGTGATCATATTGGGCCAGTGCGCTTCGTGGAATACCAGATTCATAGAACAAAGTGTTCTTGCATTGAGGGAGCACCCTCAATGAGGGCCCAAGGTCCACTTGCTACCCTAGTATTTGACCTATAGATATGTTCTTAAATTTATTCCCTCCTTGTAATAGATAATTGTATCCATGTATGAGCATACCTATGTTAGACCTCTGCAAGTGCCCTTTGCCTTCTCGCTCTTTCCTCTATTTCCTTCCATCTCCCTCCTGTCCCACCATCATGTTCCACCTTCATTGGCGTTTCAGTGTTTCCTCACAGATTCATTGGTCTTGCCTAATCCCGACCAGGCCTCCCACACCCTCATTTCCACTGATTTCAGACCACTTGTTGCTCCCTCCACCCCACCCCCAGGCCATGTTTTTGTCCACGCCTCCTTCTCCTCCCCTCTTTTGTGCCCCCCAGGAATCATCAGACCTGTCATTCTTTACTCCTGACTCTCTGACCAGGAGTACTCCCTTCTTGATTCGGTTCATTTTTCTTTTGTTTTGGCTGGGGTGTCCACCTGCAATGCTTCCCCACCATGAGACTCCCCAAGTGTCCTGTGTCACTGTCTGCTTCAGTAGGGAGCCAGTGTGACCTGTCCTGTTGTTGTTTTCCCAGTCCTTTCTGTGGCTCATTGGGTCTCCAGAGCATCTCTGAGCATCATGTGTCGGCATGGGGACTGGACCAGCTCTCTTCCACTTCCTCCCTTCTTGTCTTTGTCCCTGTGGGTGTGGGATGCTGGCCCCTCCCCCAACCTGTCCTCTGTCATGCCCACTTCTAGGGATGGGGTCCATCTGACTCTAGTTGCCTCCAACCATGTAGCTCTCCCTTTTCTTGCATCCTTCCATGCATCCACGCTGTCCTCATGGTTGGGTGCTTCGTGGTAGGAACTGCTAGCCCATTCCGGTTTCTGTGGAGACAAGACCAGTACTCCCCGCCCACCCCCCCAGGTGGGTTAGTGCCCTGTTCCCTCTGTTATCCTTTCACTTTTGAACTCCCTTTTATTAGATCTACATCTTGACCTACTATTATGTACCTCTCTAATTGCTGAGAAGGTGGACTATATGAAGAATGTGGCAGCTGGATTGGAGGAAGGCTTAATAATAACTTGTGATATGTAGGTGAACACAGCCTTGTTGAAAGTAAAATGGACTGGAGGCACTTAGTGATGAAGATTAAGGAGGACAGCCTTCAGTATGGCTCACATTTCAATGCAAACCAAGAAATAAATCCTCACAATTAGAAAAGTAGGCAGCATCGGGCTGAGCCCCGGTGGCGTAGTGGTTGTGTGCGGGACTGCGGCCCACTGGGATGGAGGTTCGATTCCAGCTCCCAGGAGCAAAGGCTGGGCCTCCTACTCCCACCACCTGAGGGCAGTGATGCCTAAAAAAAAAAAAAAAAAAATGTATAATAAAAAAAAAAAGAAAAGTAGGCAGCATCATGATAAACAGGGAAAAGTTTGAAGTTGTCAAGGATTTTATTTTAGTTACCAAGGATTCACAATCAACACTCAGAATAGAGGCCATAGTCCATAAACCCAATCATGTATTGCACTGAGAAAATTTGCTGCAAAAAAATGTTTTGAAAGTATTCACAATCAGAGATATCACTTTGAGGACCAAGATGTGCCTTTGTAAGACTGGGTTCTCCAAAGAAGTAAAATCAGTGATACCTATATATGTAGATATAGAAATGAATTCTACATGAAATTGCTCCCCCAGTTGTAGAAATAGCTAAATCTAAGTCCATGGGTCAGACACAAGGGAGACCTTTTCTGACTTCTATCTTTGGGACCAATGAATCTAAGATAGAAAGTAATGTGACACAGAATGGTGATTGCAAAGATGTATGAGCCCAAGGTTAGCAAGTCAAAGGCCCGACCACAGAGGACTCACAGTGTAGGCAGGCAATACGGCAGGCCAAAGAACCAGAGAGGTTGGTGAGCTAAATGTAGGATCGAAACCCAGCAAGAAGCAAATAAGGTTTTCCACAACGTCTACTTATATAAGAAACAGGACACACTCTTGCAAATAACTCTGTTCAATTTTAAGGAAGCAGGTGTGCATCCTACCTTAATCTTCCTCTTTTTTTTTTTTTTAAAAAGCATTTTATAGGGAGTTCATGCAACTCTTATCGCAATCCAAACATCCATTCCTTGTGTCAAGCACATTTATACTTTTGTTGCCATCGTCATTCTCAAAACATTTTCTTTGTACTTGAGCCCTCGGTATCAGCTCCTCATTTTTTCCCTCCTACCCACCTGCCTCCCTCACGAACCCTTGATAATTTATAAATTATTATCATTTGTTCATGTTTTATACTGCCCAATATCTCCCTTCATCCCCTGTTCTATTATCTGTCCACCAGGGAGGGAGTTATAGGTAGATCCTTATAATCGGTTCCCCCTTTCTCCCATCTCTGTCTTGCCCTCCTGGTTTCACTACTCTCATGATTAGTCCTGAGGGGTTTATCTGTCCTGGATTCCATGTGCTTCCACTTCTTATCTGTACCAGTGGACATCCTCTGGTCAAGTCGGATTTGTTTAAGGTAGAATTGGGATCATGGTGGTGGGAAGGATGCATTAAAGAACTAGAGGAAAGTGGTATGTTTCATAGGTACCATACTGCACCCTAACTGGCTCAACCCTTCCTTGTGACCCTTCTGTAAGAGGATGTCCAATTGCCTACAGTGTCCAGTATAGCCACAGTGCTTCTTGACAAGACTTGGTTTCACATACTTTGGACACGTAATCACGAGAAACCAGTACCTGGAGAGGAACAGTTAATGTAGAGGGTCAGCAAAGTAAAAAAAAAAGAGATCTTTGGGGCTCCACTCCCCCTCATTCACAATGATATGATTTTTTTATTCTTTGATGCCTAATACCTGATCCTATCAACACCTCGTGGTCACACAGGCTAGTGTGTTTATTCAATGTGGGCTTTGTTGCTTCTGCGCTCAATAGCCACTTGTTTATCTTCAAGCTTTTAAGACCCAGGCGCTATATGTCTTGATAGCCAGGCACCATCAGCTTTCTTCACCACGTTTGCTTATGCACTCAGTTTGTCTTCAGTGATCGTGTCTGGAAGGTGAGCGTCATGGAATGCCACGAACAAAGTGTTCTTGCACTGAGGGAGTGCTTGAATAGAGGCCCAGTGTCTATCTGCTACCTTAATGCTAAACCTAAAAATATATGTATTCTTTTAACAACTGCTTGGCTACTCAGCAGATCCATGATAGAGTTAGTTACATTCTGTCAGGTCACTTAATGGGGGTTTATTAGACTTCATCTGCCAAACCACTTAGAATCCTGGTCCAACTAAGTTGACAAAGTCCAACTGACCCAAGTCATGATATTTTCAGATGCCTATATGCCTAGGATAGCTGGTCAATGAGTAAGGATGGTTGCAGGACAATCTAATTTAGATTTGGTTTTGGCAAAGAAAACTAAATAGTCCATCAACAGGGTTAGAAGAAGTATAGCCACAAAGCTTCTTGGCAAGACTAGGTTTCACATAGACTAGGTTTGGACTAGGTTTGGACATGTCATCAGGAGAAACCAGTACTGGAGAGGAACAGTTAATGCAGAGGGTCAGCAAAGTGAAAAAACAAAAAGAGACTCAAAGAAATAGATTGACACAGTTGCGCAAACATAGCAACTATTTTGAAGATGGCACAAGACCAGGCAGTATTGACTATAGTTGTTCCTATGAGTAGAAACATATTAGCATCACCTAGCAACAATAGTAATTTGCCTCTTTAGGTAGGGCCCCTAAGGAGATAAGTGGCTTAAACCTTAAAGAGATGGAAGCTTAACACATTACCTCTGAAATGTCAAGGGCTTATTGATCCATTGACTAAGAAAAGATTGAGCATAGTAACTTACTTAAGATTACCCTGGGTCAAAGAGGAGTGAGAGACTTTCTCTCTTCCCTTTCCCTAGTAATATATTACCTGAATAGTTGTAATTTTGAGTCTTTTATCAGAAGATGAAGGTGGAGGAAGAGGTGTTTTATTGAAATTGTCCTAGTGAATTTCTGGTGTCGTGTTATCAATGTGATTTGCATATCCACCCCAGTTACAGCACACACTATACTCTGTTAGTTAAACACTTAAAAATGTACAATTAGTTCTCAGATATCAATTCATAAGACCTAACAAGGAAAAGACTCAACAATTTGTACTTTAGCAAGTATTCCATATGATAATTATGATCAAGAAATTTATGAAACATGGGTCTGAGATTTAAAAAGCTGATGATAGCATATGGAATATATATATACAGATTTTTTTAATTCTAACCATTTTTCAGGTCAAAGTGAACACAGGTGTTCAAGCTGCCATTGCACCACTCACTTTATAGTTTGTGAAATTTTCAAATCTGATCCATTGCATGATAGAGGAAATAGCCAGGATGTTTGTACATGTATCCTCCTTCAGTGCCAGGTAATGGTGAAAGTCACCTTCTCCCAGTCATGTGAGATAGAAGCACAATAAAGCCAAAATGATATTAAGAGAAGTCCTAAGCTCAGCTCCTTCCTAGGCAAATGGAGTGAGTGATGCCCCTCCATCAATTTAAATCCCCTTCAAATAGTTCAGGAAGCCCTCACCTTTGCTGAAGGATCTGGGACCACTGGTTGCCATTGCCTGCCCCCTGTGTGTGGTTTCACCTTCGATGTCTGAGGTCCTCTCAAGTTCCTGGTGTTGACTGCACACATTTTCCCACCCTCACAGGTGTACATGTCCTCTGTCTTTGATGTTCCCAACCCATCCTTCACCTCACTTACCTAAACTGGTGTCAATTAGAGGATTAAGAGCGTAGGGAGGGAGTCTAGTCTGTCAATCTGGAGATAGCCAATGAGACCTCTATGTGGACATGGCCTTCTGAGAATGCTGGGAAATCTAATACTAAATCTAATGCTTCCTTCTTGGAATCAGGAGATACTTTTTCACTTCCTTAGAGACTCTTTACTGACACTCACTCCGTTGGAGACACTCGACCGACAAGGCTAGCTCCCTGCAAGACATCCCTGTGGAGAAGTCACATGGATCTACCCTGATATGGCCAGAAGCCTGGACCTAAAGATTCCAGCGCTGGGATGCTTACAAAACCACTGGATCCAAAGACTTTCTGCCCACTGACTTGTGGTTGTTTTGCCTTTGCAAGCATTGCATGTGTTCTGTGTATGTGTGAAGAGGACTTTATAGACATATGGTATCAGACATATGGGCTAATATTGAATTTATGGACTTGATCTGGACTGGGCTGGGATGTTTTCTTAATGTACAATTATCCTTTATATAAAACTCTCTCTTCAATACATATGCATGTTTATGAATTTGTTTCTCTAGTCTACCCAGACTACACACTTACGTTTCATAGATTTGAAGGTGGCATTGTGGTTCAAGTGGCACAGATCTGTTTTTCTTTTTCTACTTTTCCACAAGTCTTAGGAAACAGGAAGGCCAGCACATATCATGTTGATTTCAGAATCACTTCTTCCCACGAAGGCTCAATTTTTTTTCAGAACCACATTCTGGCACCCTGATTTTATAGGCTGAAGATGGATTCTTTTCCCATACATTTCTTCAGTCTCTTAACCTCCAAACCCTATGCTCCACTTATCTAGGACTTGCTGTGGGTTTAAGCAGGGTGGATACAGCTTATATTTCAGCTTATGTGGAGGTTCCTGCTACAATGGAATATTTTGAAGAAATTGATGCAGAAGTGTAGATTTTGTTTGTTTCAAAGCTATCAAATTACTGGGTTATAGAAAATTGTTGCTGATATATTTCTGGGCTATTCCAAAATACACGAACTGCCACCAGGATTTACTGAGCATCCACTGCCAAATGTTATGCAAATTTTCAACTTCATAGCAACATGCAGGGTAAATTATCTGATTTTACAGCTGAGGAAAGAGGATAAAAAGAAATTGGCTAATCCAATCAGATGGTGATGAGGAATTTCTTATATATACTGTACTTTTCAGAAGAGATACTAAAGTCTCTGGCTCTGACAAATATTAACATCAACATTTAGCACCAGTGGTTCCATAACTTGGTCAAAACTAACCAAAGCCTACCACTTAGGTGGTATCTGAGGTAGCAATTGGCCAATTGCTGAATTTTATTTTTCTCTTCCATACTGCTTTGGAGAAAAAAAAATCCTACACATACTTTCTAGCACTGTTATCACCAAGAAAAATGTACGATGCCTGAGTATATTCTCAGTCTTGAAATAATACTATTAATGGAATTTAAATGACTAATCACTGGGAGAGTATATGGGTTTACCCCTTCATGTGTGTGTGTGTATATACAGATATATATATATATATATATATCAGTTAAAATACTGCCCAATCCTGCATGATCCTCATAATTGTCCCTATTCTTGAGATAATCGTGGTAGCCATGTGTCAATCTTTCTAGTCGAGGGCCTTCCTCTTTTGCACTGTCCTATTTTACCAAACAGGATGGACTCGAGGATAGGGACATGTGTGAAGATGGTGCAAGACTAGGCAATGTTTTCTTCTGTGTGCTCTATGAGTCTGAACTGACTTGATACCTCACCATAACCTAAGAACAACATGAATTTATAGCAATAATTTTTATGAACACTGGTATACATGTATGTATATTAATATAAGGTATTGTCTTCCACCACTATTCCAATCTCTGCAGTTTCCATTCTCCCACAAATAGAATTCATAGTTGTTATTAGTGTATGTATACTTCCAAAGTTTCTTTAGAGCATAATACATGCTATGTTCCTCCATGTGTTATGCAAAATATAGCATAGAATATACAGTTGTGTGAATGTATAAATTCATTTAAGCAGCCCCCTATTAACTAAAAAAAAAAAAAAAGGAAGAACATGCTCAGCATATCTTACACTGAAAGAACATAAGGGAAAATTCAAGGTTTGAGTTGTAATATTAAGATTCTATAGGCAAAATATTGAATGAGGTAGGAAGTTTTAAAAGAATGGAAAGAGGGCCTGAGCCCCGGTGGTGTAAGTGGGTGAGTTCGGGACTGCGGTCCGCAGGCTTGGCGGTTCAAATCCAGTGGCGGCTCTCAGGAGCAGTGCTGAGTAGCTCCCATAACCACCAGAGGGCAGTAATGTCCAAAAAAAAAAGAATGGAAAGAATACTGAGTTGTTGTTCCAAAAAGAACCATTGGATATTCTGCCATTTCAGGAGGTGGCAATATGGACAAAAAAACCAATGGTACTGAAAGAAGTTCAAGCTACACTGAAAGAATTAGCCCAAAATAAGGGTCTAGGAATTGATGGAATATCAATCGAAATGTTTGAATGAGCTGATGAAGGACTGGAAGCATTCTTTTGTTCTTGCTAGGAAATTTGGAAGACAGCTACTTGGCCAACTGATTGAAAGACATTCATATTTGTTCCCACTCTAAAGAAAGGTGATGCAATAGACTGCTCAAATTATAGAGCAATATCATTAATATCATAGCAAGTAAAATTTTGCTGAAGACAAACAACAGTTGAAGCAGTATATTGACAGAGAGCTGTCAGAGATTTAGGCTGGATTCAGAAGAGGAATGTGGTACAAAAGATAACATTGCTGATGTCATTTGGGTGTTGGCTGAAAGCAGAGAATACCAGAAAAATATTTACTTATGTTTTATTGATTATGCCAAGATATTTGATTGTGTGCATCATAAAAGACTAAGAAGGACTTTGAGAAGAATGGGAATTCCAGAATAGTTTATTGCTATATAGATCAAGAGGCAGCTTGTTATGTCAACAGAACAAGATAATAATGCATGGTTTTAAATCAGGAAATGTGTACTTCAAGTTTGTATCTTCTCACCATACCAATTCAATATGCACCTGAGGAACTAATCAGTGAAGCTGGGTTATATGATGAAGCATGTGGCATCAGGATTGGAGGAAGGCTTATTAACACCTGCAATAGCGATATTGCATGTTGATGAAACAACCTTGCTTGCTGAAAATGAGGGGGAGTTGATACACTTGCTGATAAAAATCCGGAATTGTGACCTCAGTTTAGATTACAACGCAATGTAAAGAAGACCAAAATCCTCACAACTGGACCAGTAGGTAGCTCATGATCAATGAAAAAAAGATGGAAGTTCTCAAGTACTTTGTCTTGCTTGGATCCATCCATAATCAATAGCCACAGAAGACAGCCAAGAGGTCAAAAGACACATTGCATTGGGTAAATCTGCTGCACAGCACCTCCCCTAAATGTTGAAAAGCAAGGATGCTAATTTTTTGTTTGTTTTCTTTTTTATTTAAGGATGTTAATTTGAGGACTAACGTTACTAAGTTAAGCCTGAGCCAACCCAGGTTGTTTTCATTTGTCTCATATGCATGTGGTAGTTGGACATTGAATAAGGAAGACCAAGGAATAATATATACATTTAAAATGTGGTGCTGAAGAAGAATATTGAAGATACCATGAACCACTAAAAGAACAAACTGATCTGTCTTGGCAGAAGTACAGCCAAAATGCTCCTTAGAGGCAAGGATGGCCAGATTTTGTTTGATGTATTTTGGACACGTTGCCAAGAGAGAACAGTCCCTGGAGACGGACGAAGACCCTCCACAAGAGGCTATCATAACATATGGGGACAGTGCAGCACTGGGAAGTGTTCCCTTCTCTTGTGCAGACAGTCACTGTGAGTTGAGACCTCCTCTATGGCACTTAACAATAAGAACAATGCCCTACTGGTGCATACCTTTTTCTATTTGCTGCTGCTGTTGTTTGTTGCTCATGTATGAAGAAGGTCACTGCTGCTCCCCATTCTTTCCCAATAGTCTCAGGCAAAATTTGTATTTTGAGAGGTGAGCCTAGGAAGTACAAGTGAGGGCAGTGATACAGGGAAGTAGGATAAAGCTGGTGTTGTGGTACGTTTTGGAAGTTTCTAGGAATTCCTGAGAATGTGAAAAACACATCCTATTATTGATCATTGAAGGACAAAAGATTGAACATTTGTTCACTTTCTCTCTTTCCATTGAGTCAAGGTCTGTTAGATAAATTAATTCACTTGCACATCCACTCAAAAGGAAAGTTCAAAAACTGTGACTATCAACTAAGTCTATCAACCCATCCATTGAATAAACCCAGGTATGTATTAATTGGAACCCTACTAGTAATACATTTGTATTGAATATGCCTCATTGGAAAAACAGTCATGGATTATATGCCTCATGGGCAAATACCATGAATTAGTGATAGGCTGGATAAATGGCCAATATTTTGCCAGTTAATAAAATACAGAATTATTTTTCCTAGAAACACCTATGAGACAAAGGAAGACACAGAGAAAGGAATCTTTGTTCCACCTCAGAAGTGAAAGGTGTGAGACAGTGTGAGCCAATTCTTATAAAAACATGCCTGATGTTATTAGATATTAGCAACTCCAGGCAAGTTAACACACTGAACATAAGATTGTGCCAGGCCAGGAGAGCAGGGTTTTATTTATCAAGGTTAGGAGTAGGTGGAAGGAGGGGTCTACAATTTATGCTGATCTCTGATCTACAGTTTTGATCTCAAGGCTGGAAAAGGGATGATGAGAAATGAATGCTTAATGCATGATATGAGAAATATAAATAACCCCTCCATTGAAATGTTGCTGGGATCCAAGGTAAGCTGAGACATGTGATGGGGTTACCAGAATGATTAGTTCAGTATGCCTTCATAAGTCATCAACATGAAATGGGGTAAGTAAAAATCAATGCCCTAGGCATTTGTGAGCTCAAACAAAATGGCATTGGCCATTTTGAATCAGACAGTCATATTGTCTACTATGCCAGGAGTGATAAATTGAAGGGGGATAGTGTTAGATCCATCATCAGGTAGAGCATTTCAAACTTCATAACTATTATCCAAATGTATGCACCAACTGCAAATGTAGAAGAAACAGAACACTTTCACAATCTCCTACATTTAAAAATTGATCAAACATGCAATAAAGTCGCATTAATATTCATTGACAATTGGAATGACAATTGGAATGAAAACAAAGAAAGATCATCATTCTGTCTTTTTTGGGGGGTTTTGTGTGTGTGTGTGTGTGTGTGTGTGTGTGTGTGTGTGGCATCACTGGCCTGGTGGGAGTAGCAAGCCCAGCCTTGCTGCTGTATTTGAACTGTTAACCCTATGGGTCGAAGTCCCGCAAACCACCACTAAACCACCAGGGCTCAGCCATCATTGTCTTTTAAAACATTTTATGGGTATGAACTGGTAGTTCTTGTTGGTCTTCTTGAAAATTAGCATTTTCAAGGTAGATAATGAAGGAGGAAGTGTACAATACCTCACTCAATACTGACTTAAAAAATCTCCTTTTTAAAAAAATCATACATTTTATATATAATGCATACTATGCAACCAGGAATCGCCCTGTGTCTGCTGACTAGTTATTGACAGATTCTCCCATAGATCCTGGTCTTGGTGCTCGTGAGATCTTTGATTACTTGGTGAAAAGAACTTCAGAAAAGTGGTAAGAATGAAATCCAAAGTACAACTGATTATCCATATGTCAGCTGTCTCCAGAAAACAGAAGGTTTCATAAAGAAAACAGTCTACTCACCCTAGGATTAGTTAATTCAAAGAAAAAACAAAAACACAAATGCACAGAGTCGATTCTGACTCATAGCCACCTTAGGTAGGGTTCCCCAGGTGTCAATCTTTCAGAAAGCAGACAACCTCATAGTCGCCCTGAGGAGCAGCTGGTGCATTTAAACTGCCAATCTTGCTATTACACCTGACAGTGTCACTGGGCTCCAGAAAGCTTCACTTAGGGTCTTAGGCTGGGTTCCCCAGAGAAGTGAAACGAGTGATGCTTACATATGCATATATATATGTATACATTTATATCAACAAGAGGGTTCACACCGTTATAGAAGCAGGTCCGTCCGCTGGTGGCTGCAAAAGTAGATGAATCAAATCCAGCAGGTCAGGCTTGGGGCTGTAGAGGCAAAAGAAGACAAACTTGTCAGGTCAGGTGGCAGGCCATTGATGGCTCCCCAGGTCCGAGCAAAATGTGACAGGCCACTGACCAAAGGATTATGAACCAAGTATATTTTTGAGACCCAGCACAAAGCAAGCAAGTTTTCCTAGAGCATCCACTTATTTAGGAAGCAAGCCAATTTATGTGAGAAAATTGATTACTTCAGGGTTGTGACCTAAGTAGGAATGTTGCATTTGATCCTATTATCATGGTCAACAACTAATTGCCTGTGATTATATTATGTTAAGTCAGTTAATTGGGGATTGCCTAGTGTTAACTGCCAAATCTGTAAAAATCTAGGCCACGCCAAGTTAACACAAAACTATCACAGTTAACCAAAAACCAAACTCACTGCCATCAAGTCAATTCTGATTCACAGCAATCCTTTATTGAGCCTTGATGGCTACTGGTGTAGTAGTTACACTTTGGGCTGCTAATCTCAAAGTCGGCATTTTGAAACTCCAGACACTCCAAAGGAGAAAGATGAGGCTTTCACTCCCGAGAAGAGTTATCGTCTCAGAAACCCAAGTGGGAGTTCTACCTTGTCCTTTGGGCATATCACAGTTAGAAATATAAATTTTACTAAATATGTCATAGGGGACACAGATGAAGACATTTACATTGTATAGCTAATAGAATTTTTCTAGAAAAATCTTCACTGGACATCGAAATTTGTATTCCAATGCCTAGTCCCCCCCGTCCCCTTAATTTAACTCTATCGAATCTTCATAATTCCTTCTAACTACTCATGAATGCTGTCTTCAATTTGAGAAGACTACCTTTCTTTTTTGTTTGTTTGTTTTAAATCATTTTATCTGGGCCTCTTATAGCTCTTATCACAATCCATACATCCATCGTGTCAAGCACATTTGTACATATGTTGCCATCATCATTTTCAAAACATTTTCTTTCTACCTGAGCCCTTGATATCAGCTCCTCATTTTTCACGCTTCCCACCCTTCCTCCCTCATGACCCCTTGATACAGTAGAAGTCCAGGTCTGGACACTAGTCTGTTCTAGAAGGAGTGTCAATAAGATGTGATGCAGTTGAATTCTGAATCAATGTTTCTCATGAGAGATCATTGAAAACAGATTAATCTGTTCTCGACCACCAAGTTTTTACCCCAACCTTGCCTTTTTAGTCAAAACACCACAGAAATTTCAAAGTAAACAAGTTCAGAGTTAAATAATGTAATTTAAATTAAAACAACATGATTTTTTAACCAACTACAGTATGGCCCATACCTTGAGAATGATGAAGATCTAGATCTGTAGACATGGATAAGGAAAGGAGGTATGGAGAGAGAGTCACTGTTTGGAAAGGGAATTCCCTTTCAAAAAATCAACTGGTAGCTGCTTTTCAAGTTTTTCCCCTGTTTCCTCCTTTTTTCATTAGGACCTGCTGGCATTCTCTTTTTTAAAAAAATCTTTGTAATGTGGTCTGCTGTTGGCATTTCCTTAACTGTTTTCTAAAAAGGTTTACTAAATTATCATCAACAATATCAATAACATGGTTAATTAACCAGTTCCTTATCATATGAGTCTTTATAAAAAAACCTCTTTTTTAGAAACCTTTTTTTTACCTAAAAACATTACAAAAAGCCACAAAACTAAAAAAATTATAGCAAAATGCTTGCAACACAGCAGCAAAAGGTTTAAGCAACATGTACTAACAACACCAACCAACACTGTATTACTGAAACACAAACTGCTTTTGTTTACAAAAGTCATGTGTGTCGGTTCAGATTCCAATGTTTTGTTCTTTTCTCAACATTTTGTTTGAGATCCGATTATTTCAAGTATTGATGCAGTCCTGTACCAAGGTTCTGCTGTAATTTATAATTTTTTTTCATGTCTTAATTAACTGCTATATCCCTTCACCCACTTTTCCATTGTCCCACTGCCTGGAAAGGGATTATATTTAGATTATTGTGATCATTTCCCCCCCCCCCCTTTCCCAGCACTTTCCCTTGACCCTCCTGGTATCACTACTCTCATTATTGGTCCTGAAGGGGTTATCTATCCTGGATTGCCTGTGTTTCCAGCTCTTATCTGTACCAGTGTACATGCTCTGGTCAATCAGATTTGTGAGGTCGTGGAGGGGATGGGGGGGGGGTGGGGGTGGGAGGAAGCATTAAAGAACTAGAGGAAAGTTGTATGTTTCATCGGTGCCATATTACACCCTGACTGGCTTTATCCTTCCTTGTGACCCTTCTGTAACGAAATGTCCATTTGTCTACAGATGAACTTTGGGTCTCCACTCCACCCTCCCTCTCATTCATATTGATTTGATTTTTTGTTCTGAGTCTTTGATGTCTGGTACCTGATTCCATTGACAGCCTGGTAACACAGACTGGTGTGCTTCTTTCACATGGGTTTTATTGTTTCTCCACTAGATGGTTGCTTGTTTATCTTCAAGTCTTTATGACCCCAGACGCTATATCTTCTAGAGGATCAATGTCTGTCTGTTCCCTTAATTTTTAGCTATAAATATATGTACAAAGATCTATTTACTTATTATATATATTTACATATGTACATGCCTATATTTAGACTTCTATAAATGCCCGTTGCCTCCTAGTTATTTCCTCTATTTCCTTTTACTTTTCTCTTGCCCTGCTACTATCTTTAGCCTTCCTTAGGGTTTCAGTAAATCCTTTTTGGCTACATTACCCTTGATTAAGCTCAACCAGGCATCTTACATCCTCGTCACCACCAATTTTTGATCACTTGTTGTTCCCTTGTCCCTGAGTTTACTAACCCTCACTTCCTTTCTCCCACTTTCCCTCTCCAGAGTCCTCCCAGAACCACTAGTCCCCTTGCTTTCGCTTCTGAATTACTTATCCCACCTATCTTATCTAGACAGACTTGGAGAGACAATAATAAGCACAAAAACAAGACAAAGCAAAACAAAACAATAACAAGATCACACACACAAAGAAAACTCTATAAATAGTTTCAGGTCTCTTTGTTGACTTTTGGGAGTGTTTTCCAGTTGAGTCTGATGGAGTGCCTTGCTCTAACCCCAAAGTCTATTTTGGGTATTCTCTGGAAATTCATTGCTTTGCTCCCCTTGCTGCTCTGTTGCACACCCTTAGTATGTCACCCATATGACGGTATCAGATCAGGCACAATTCTCAAACTGTGTCCCCAGTATTGCCCCCCTTAGCTCTATAAGTCAGTGAGGGACATTAGGTCTGTGTCTCATGGTGGCACTGACCTATGGTCCTCTGTGCATTGGCTGCTCTGACCAGGTATACCATCATTGGACCAGAATGTGTTCCACTCTGTCTCCATCCCTCTACGTTTGCCCCTGTATGCTCAGATCAACTGTGCCCCTCTCCCCAAACTGCAGTTTCAGTGCTGACCTCTGAAGGGCCTTATTCCGTGGGGTGGCGGTGGAGGTGCGTGCCCACTGAGTTGGGACTGGAGCCATGTCCGCAGATCTCTCTATTGATTCCCTGCTTCATGCTGGTATGCTGCATTCATGTCTTGGAGCACGGGTTGAATTCTGGTACTTCTCTCCCTCTCCTTAGAGATATAAACAATACCCTCCCCTTAGGTGAGTTAGCACCCTGTTCCCTGCTACCCATGTCTTCTCTCTCTCTCTCTCTCCTCCTTTTTAGCTGACTGCCATATGTATCCCTGGATTGGTTCTGACCCCTGTCATAGTACCTGGACCTCACCCTAGGGATGTATGTATACAGTAGCTTTTCCCCTATTCCCCTTTTGAATTTTTAAGTTTTCTGTAGCAGGCTCATGTTGTACTTATCCTTTTGTGCTTGGTGTACTTTGCTGAGCATAATTTCCTCCAATTCTCCCCATGCAGTGATGTGCTACATGCATTCATCACTGCTTTTTAGGGATGCATAATATTCCATTGTATGCATGTACCATAGTTTTTTAATCCATCCATTCAATAATAGAAATTTGACCTGTTTCCAACTCCTTGGGATTGTGTACTGTCCCATGATGAATATTGGAGCACATATGTCTGGCTGTGGTTTGTTTCTTGCCTCTTTGGGGTATACTCCCAGTTGGAGGATTGCTCTGTCATATGGTAGTTCGATTTCCATCTGTTTTAGATATTGCCAAGTTGATTTTCATGAAGGCTTTATGTACCTACAGATCCACCATCAGTGGACGAGAGTTCCTAACTCCCCACAGCCTCTCCAACACTTGTTACTTTTTTATTATTTTTTTTAATCTGGCTATCTTTGAGAGTGTTAGATAGTATCTCAATATTGTTTTAATTTGCAATTCTCTTATGGCTAAATATCAGGAACATTTTTTTCCTTTATGTTTATTGACCATTTGGATTTCTGCCCTTGTAAAACTTCAGTTTAGGTCCTCTGCCCACCTCCTCAGTGGACAATTAGATTTGTTCTTATTATAAACTAGCAGAGTATTGCAGATTTTAGTAGTAAGACCTTTGCTGTGTCATTGCTAAAGATGTTTTCCCAGTTTGGGGGCTCTATTATTATGCTCTTGGTGAATTATTTCAATGTACACAGGTATTTTATCTTTAGTATATCACACTTGTCAAATTTTGCCTCGTTTGCATTTGTGTCCTTCCTTATTTCTGTTAGTCTATGTATTTATTCCCTGTTTCAAAGTTTTCAAGTCTGTCCCAATTTGCTCATTGATGGCCTTAGTAGTTGGGATTTTGCCTCAAGGTCTGTGATCCATCTTGAGTTTATTCTTGTGCGTGGAATGAGATAAGTGTCTTGCTTCATTTTTCTGCAGGTATCTATTTTTTCCAGAACCACTTGTTGAAGAGGGCATCCACTTTTCATTTGATATTTTGGGGACCCTTGTCAAAGATCAGTTGTCTGTATGTTGATGATTTTATATCTGGGCTTTCAGTTCTTTTCCATTGATCTGAGTATCTGTAATTATACCAATACCACACTGTATTTAACCTCTGTGTTTGTGCTAAAGTCAGGTAAAGCGAGCCCTCCATCTGTGCCCTTCTTCTTGAGGAGTTCTCTGTTAATTTGGGACTTCTTTCCTCTCCATATAAAGTTGCGAATCAGTATTTTCAATCCTTTGGGAAAAGATAATGGTATTTGTATTGGGAGAGCATTAAGTTAATATAGTGCCTTAGGCAGTACTAGCATATTTACTATATTAAGTCTTCTGATCCATGAGCAGGGGGCATTCTTCCATTTGTGGAGGTCACCCTTGGTTTCTTGTAATAGTGTTCTATAGTTTTCCTCATAAAAATCTTTTTTTTTAAGTCAGATATATCCCTAGATATTTCACTTTGGTTTGGCTATTGTGTAGGGTACTACCTTTTTGATCTCTTATTCTGTGGTCTTGTCCAACGTGTATCTTGTCCAACAGACTTCTGTTTGTTGATCTTGTGTCCTGCCACTCTGCCATACTCCTCTATTGTTTCCAGCATTCCCCTTGTAGAGCTTTAGAGAGTTTTCATATACAAAATTGTATCATCTATGAACAATGATAGTTTCATCTCTTCATTCCCCAGATAAACACCTTAGATGTCCTTTCTTTTATTCATACTCAAATTGGGGAATAACTCAGAATTTTTTTAAATTTGATAAGTAACTTTCTTGGAACAACATTATCTAGAAAAACAGGTGCTGTAAAAATATAATCCCAAAAGCAAAGAACAGAGACCAAAACAAACTCTGGGGTAGACATTTTTTATCAAAGAGTGTTTGCAACTCCTTGTTATCAAAACACTTGTTTGCACATTATTTTGACTTCGAACGTGTATCCTTGAAGTTTTGATTCATATCCAACTTCTTTCAGTTACAGAAATCAATTAGCTTTTCCGTATTCCAGTGATGGAAATACTGAAAAAGATATCATGGAACCAATATCATTCAAAATAAACCTAATTAAAAAAACTAAAGACCTGTACAAAGAAAACTACGGAACATCACTACAAGAAACCAGAAGGGATCTACACAAATGAAGAAACATCCCAAGTTCATAGATTGGAAGATTCAATCTTGTGAAAATACCAATATTGCCTAAAGAACTATACAGATTTAATGCAATCCCAATCCAATTCCCAGCATTATTGTTTAAAGAAATGGACATGATTACCAATTTTAGATGGAGAGGGAAGAAGCCTCGGTTAGGCAAAGAACTCCTCAGAAAGAAGAACAAAATAGGTGGTTTTGCTCTACCTGATCTCGAAATCTACTATGATGGCTACAGTTGTCAAACCAACCTGGTATTGGTGTAATGATAGATACACGGAACAGCGGATCAGGACAGGAAATCCAGAAATAAAAGCATCATGTAGACCGTTGATTTTTGGCAAAGGAGCAACAAACATTAAATGGGAAGCTCATGTCCTTTTCAATTAATGGTGTTATACATAAGCATTAAGCAAGACCCATGTATCACACCATGCACAAAAAACAAACTCAAGGCTGTGATAAGAGCTGTACAATCCCCCAACAAAATGATTAAAAACAAATTAATAAAATAGACTCAAGGTAGATCAGAATCCTAAATGTAAATTCCAAAGGTGTCATCATCAATGAAAACATTGGGATGAAGCTAGGAGCCCCAGTGCAGAGGATACATGGGCTATCGGACATAACAAACAAAATACTGTGAAAGATAAAATATATTAATGAGACCTATTAAAAATAAAATACTTGTGTACATAGGTAGACCTTATTAAAAGAATGAAAATTGAGTCCACAGATTGGGAAAAGATATTTAGTGACCACTTAATAACTAATTACTAAAATCTACAATAAGAAAAAAATGAACAGCTCTCTGAGAAGGTGGGCAAAGGGCCTAAATAGATGGTTAACAAAGGATGACCCTCAAACAGCTAATAGACATATGAGGAAATGTTCCTGGTGATTGGTCGTCTATGAGATGCAAATCAAAACAGCCATGAGATAACACCTAACATCCATTACTGTAGCCCAGCTTTTAAAAACCAAAAACAACAAATATTGCAGAGGATGTGGTGAGACAGGACCTCTATCTACTGCTGGTGGACCTGTAAATACAGCCGCCATGGAAGGTGATATGGTGATAACTACAACAGATGGCATTTGGACTACCACATGACTCAGCAATACCATTTCTGGGCATAACCCCCAAAGAAACAAGAAACAGATCATAATCAGCTGTTTGCTCCACCATGTTCATTGCAGCACAGTTCACAACAGCAAGAAGCTGGAAAACAGCCTAAATTCCCATCAAGGTAAGAGTGGATAAAAATTTCTGCTATACGTACACAATGGAATACTATGCATCCTTAAAATTAGCAATGAAACCGTAAAGCACCTCAATCCATGAAGGGATCCGGAAGATACTATGCTGAGTGAAGCTAGTCAAACACAAAAGAACAAGTACCATCTGAGGCCACTGTGGCAGGAGCAAGCAGTAGAATCAGCACAAGCTCGAGCTTGCAGGGTACGCAGTCTTCTGCCAGGGATCAGACAGCCTGTACAGAAGCAAACCAACGCCAATGAGCCACACATAATCCATTCAAGGTTAGTCTAGTATAGGTGAATTGGTCAGAGGGCACCTCCAGACTGCTGGGATCAAATGAACCAGGGGTGGGTGTGAGTGGGTGCTATATGCTTAGCGGTAGCCATGTGGGTCTGGTGTGAGGTCCTCTGGAGAGGGAGGTGTGAGGGGGGCAGCATTGGAGAGGAGAGAGTAAGAGTTCAAGTTTAGGAGTATATGTCTGTTGAGGGGAAGGTCGGGAAGACTGATCTCCAGGTGTGGGGAGAAGATACTAAGGATGCTTTGGGAACATTATGAGGGTCTTTAGCAGCATGCAACAGGTAGGCAGAACTGAACTAGGCCATCTGGGGGTTTCTGGGGGAACCCAAGCTGAGAACTGTAGAACAGTGGGACATTGAATCCTGCAACTTCGGGGCATACAGCTTGCTCCAGAAGCTGTATTGGTGAGACACTCTATGGGAACCCCAATGGGTGAACTGGACTCCACATCAGATACACTTGTAATCTGAGAATTTAAGTCAGAAATCACATGGTGTCTGAGGATACAGAAGACAGCTGTATCAAAAGTGGTATACTGCTGGTTTACTGACAAAGTCTTGTTATATCAATATTGTGTATGCCATATTAAGATACATAGAGATCTGTAGCAAGCTGAGAGATGCAGAATCAGCTTGTTGAAGATCCCTGAACAGGCTGGACATCCAGAGAAGGTGGGAGATCTGGAGCAGAACTCTTGTCATCCTTTACTGTGGATACTGAGTTAAATCAGGTTCTGAGGACATTCTCAGCTGATGGCAGCAGCCTGAACGCCTTTCCAATCTCAAACATCATAAATATGACCAGTGTGACTCCAAACAACAACAAAAAAGAATTTTGTACAACTCGTTTATAATTTTTCTGTACTTATTCTGAAAACAGCCAATAAAATACCAGCTAACAACAGTAAAAAGATAGGTGCGGTGGCAGTTACATAATCTGTCAACACATGAAGGGGTGAAGTCTAGCCTGTCAATTAGGTGACAGCTTGATGATCTCATTTGGAGGTATGGTGGCGATAAATCACTCACTGGGGACCAGATACACTCTCTTTCTGCAAAGAGGACTCTGTATAACTAAGCTCCACCAAGTGCCTTGAGTGCTCAGGACATGCAAAGGGCTGTTGACAGATAGAAGTGAAAAACGAACTTTGTGGTTTTTGACTAGTGATTTTTGCCCAAAGCTAGAAAAAATCTGGAAGCCTGAAGAAACTCCTCTTTAGAACTGAATGTTAAAGGAGCCAGTGGGCAGGCTGAAGTGCTTGCTAAGTGACCACCTGGATCCACTTGTTGAGTGAAAGCAGGAGAACTGCACCAAGAAAGAGATGGGCTGAGTCTAGCCATTAACACCTATGGGCTGGTTCACAGGGACTAGAAAAGACAAGAGCAGCCTGACAGATGTGAAGTACATGACTTAGCACAAGCAACTAGGGTTGTTGAGAATTTGTGTTAGTGCCAAGGTCTAAAGATGAGGCGATCAATAGGCACCCTGGTGAGAAGTATGGCAACCCACATTGAGTTTACCAGAACCCAACCAGATGAAGAGAATATATTTGAATCTGTGAACTCTTACATATTGCTGCTGACTTTATGAATGTCCTATCCTGATTTGACTTTGCTTATGGATGTAGACTTCACAAGTTTCCAGCTGGCAAGAAGATTCTTCACACCAAAGAATTTGATTGTCTCCTAAAAGCACTGAATTGAAGTAAGTAGGCACTACACAAATTGGATGCACAAACTGGGCCATATATAAGGCATAAGGCTTGAAATGACTGGCTTACAAACTTTCATCTGGGAGAATATATTCATAGGATTAAGGAGGTATAGGTGTTACTTTACTACAATTGTTAGGTATTAGATATTGTGTTGTTCACTTGTAGAATATTATGTTTACATGAGGATTTGGGACATATAGAATTGAACACATTTTAGTTTTATCCTGTTAGGCACAGATATAATTTTATTATTTTTTGTTTTAAAATTATAGATGGCTAAAGAGTTGTATAAGTGTCAAGTTGACAAGGGGTGGTCTGTGACAGTTACATAATCTCCTGTCAACTTGCAAAGGGGTGGAGTCTAACCTGTCAATCAGGTCACAGCTTGATGACTTCATATGGAGGCCTGACATACACTCTTTCTACTTGTCTCTCTGTGAGACATTACCGTTGACAAGTCACATGGAACTGCATTGATGGAGCCAGAATGCTGGACCTGGAGGAGCCACGTGAAGACCCATGCCAGCACTTTGATGCTTCCACCAACACTCAATCCACAAGACTTTCCATCGACTGGCCTGTGATCTTCCTTCATTCAGCATCATTGCATATGTTGCCTGAGTCTGAGTAGGAATTTATAGACTGGCATCAGGCATATGAGCTTATTTGAGACTTAAGTATGTGACTTGGACTGGGCTGCAATGTTTTCCCAATATATAATTATATAAATCTCATTCTTATATACATATGAGCATCTTCCTAGATTTGTTTCTCAAGTCTACCTGAACTAACACAGGTACTATTCCAGCATCCTGTAATGGCCATTTTGTTATATTTTGTTTATGTTGCGTATATTAGGGTGCATCCCAGCTATTGGAAAAGAAAACATAAAATGTTTTGGTTTGGAAGGAGGGGTGATACAGGGTTGGGGGAGATAAGAGGAAAGGCCATCAAGAAACCCAGGAAGGAAAAGTATGTCTGAAAACAGATTATGGAAGCAATTGTACAATTGTGTTAGATATGATAGAACTATGGAATGATATGGCATATGTATCAATTCCCAAGTTACAGAAAATTAAAAAAAAAAAAAGAATAGATCCAGGAATGCGTTCCAGGCTCGTGCTAAATTCTAGCTCCAATTTAAGAACAATTAGTTCATATATCATGGCCTTGCTTGATACTCCCCTTCATGAAATGACCACTGAAGATAAGAGTGCTATCACTGAAGATGGATGATGCCCAACTATCAACCAAAATAGTGTCTGGGGTCTTAAAAGCTTGTGTTCAAACAAGGGACCATCTAGGGGAGGAGTCAACTAAGTCCACACAGAAGAAGCACACCAGCTTGTGTGATCCAAAGAAGACCATTACAAAATTTGAATATGGTGAAAACAAAAGTAGCAGATGAACACCCAATTTTCAGGAGAACAGTGGGAGTCCAAAACCCATCTGCAGAGTATCTGGTTAGACTGAGTCACTGGCAGATCCGTCCTAGCCAAAGACGAGTCCCCAACAGTTTTACTATCATTGTAATCTTAATTACACTATATCAAACTTGATATTGAGCCAGTTGACCTCCCTGCAGACACAATCTGAATTTTTACTGTGTGTAAGTGTCTTAGCTGTTCCATGACAGAAATGACTTCCCTAGCTTTTTTATTGTTGATGGGGGTCTTCTCCCTCTTACACATTATTTGTGTTTTTGTCTCATACTGATATAATCTTATCCTTACCACCTTAAAAGAATATATCAACATTACCCCTTTGAATTCTCCCCCAAACAGTTTCCATAACCTTCGAGGTTGTGCTCTTTCCCTTAAATTTAACTAACCCATCAGATCCTATAAGAAATCAATATTCTTTTTTGGGGGGAGGGGGCATCATTGCTCTCTGGTGGTAGGAGTAGGAGGCCCAGCCCCACTGCTGGAATTGAACCTCTATCCCAGTGGGCCGCAGTCCCGCGCACAACCACCATGCCACCGGGGCTCAGCCCAAAAGTCAATATTCTTGACTACATCTTTTTTCTGAAGGCACTTGTGTCAGTCATGTGCTTATGTTAATTTTATGATTAAAATGTAGGGGTGGAGTTTAGCTTATTAATCTGGAGATAGCCATTGAGTAGCCAATGAGGCTTCTATGTGGGCATGGCTTTCTCCTGAGACTTCTGGGAAATCTCGCGATAGTTCCCTCGTGAAGATGAGAAGCTATCTTCATCAGTTGTTGAGAGTTAGTCTCACAGGCAATGAGTCATGGAAAAGACAAGATGGCAGCGTCTGAGAAGCTGGAAGAGCCAGTGGAGAGACCACACGGCTTTGCCCTGATGGAGCCAGACCACTGAAGTTGGAGCAGCATGCTGTTGATGGACCCTGAACCCTGGAAGCGAGGAGCCATGAGGAGACTCCTGCCAGCACCGGGATTCTGCACCCACTGACCTGTGACTTTGTGAGCTGGAAGCAGACTTTGTAGACTGATTTCGGGTATATGGGTTAATATCGGGCTTATGACTTTGTGCTCGACTGGATTGGGATGCCTTCTTAGTGTCACATTCCTTTGGTATATAAACCCTTTCCTTATATCTATATGCGTGTCTATGAAATTTGTTCCTCTAGTCTACCCAGGCTAACACAGCACCCAAAAAAGATTAAGACAATATAGCACTGAGAGATCTTGTCTGCAGCCATCCATGTTAATACACATTATAAACCCATGCATGTATTAACTGGAACACTAGTAGCAATCTTACTTTGACTTACCCCCATATGCATACATCCCACTGTTATTGCTGCTAAAACTATTTCAAAATGTAATAGGAAATGTCTTCCCTCTCTTCTATACCATACAAATAAAGTTTGCTTAATTATATTAGCATGAAAATGTATATTTCTTTTGAATTAGAGATGTAACCATCTGCACCAACATAACAGGAAGAATAAGTCATAATATTGAAAAGTATGTATGAAATGCCAAATAATAATGGTGTATACTGTAAGTCCAGCAGGAGAAAAATAAGCAATGTTTGAGGATCTTGTGTTTTCTTTTTGAAATTCACAGATTAGGAAATTCCAAGTATAATTCCATGCCTGCTTGGAATTTAGAGTTCCATAAAAAGACACAGAATTCCCCCAGAAGAATTTACTTTAGAGGACAGCACTGAAGCTGCAATTCGGGGAGAGGTACCTGTCTGACCAGAGCAAAGGAAGGGAGAGGAAGAGAGAGTGGAGCATATCCCGTCCCATCAAATCTTGAGGATGATATCCCTGCTCAGAACAGCCAATGCACAGAGAGGACCATATCGCCGACTCCACTATGACACACAACATCCCTTGCTGACCCATGGCCCTACAGGGGACAACACTGAAGACACAATGTCAGGATTTCACCTGGTCTGACCCCACCACACCAAGGCAAAAGACAAAGGGTATGCAGTAGATCAGTGGGGGGAGCAGAGCATGGAGGTTCTGAGGGAGTGCCAAGGATAGACTTTGGGGTCAGAGCCTGGCACCCCATCGGACACCACCAGAGGACACTCCTAGAGATCAGTAAACAGACCTTGAACTATTTACAGATTTTTCTTTTTTATTATTATTTTTACTTTTTTAATATAGATTCTATTGGGGGTTCTTACAACATTTAATACATCGTTCATCTCAAGCATATTTGTACACATGTTGCCACATGCATCTACATTTTCTACTTGAACCCCTCCAGCATAAGCTCCCCTTCCCCTCTTTCCTCTAGTTATTTTTTTAATTCCAACTCCCCATATTTCCCCTCCCCTTCTTCCTCCCCCATGATAGCATGAGATACAGCATCTGGGGTCTTAACGGCTTGAAGGTAAACAAGCGGCCATCCAGCTCAGAAGCAGCAAAACCCACACAGAAGAAGCACAGCAGCCTGTGTGACCATGAGGTGTCGAAGGGATCAGGTCTCAGATACCAAAGAAGTAAAAATTATACCATTGTAAATGAGAGGGCATACAGATTGGGGACCCAAAGTCCATCTGTAAGTAATGCACATCTCCTTACAGAAGGGTCATGGGGAGAAGATGAACCAGTCAGGGTGCAGTGTAGCAATGATGAAACATACAACTTCCTCTAGTTCTTTAATGCTCCCTCCCCCCTACTATCCTGCCCCCAATTCCAACTTACAAATCTGGCTAGATCAGAGGATATACCCTAGTATAGACAGGAACTGGACAAGATCAGGCATATTCAATGTGGTATGGCTGTAGACCAACATATAATAGGAACTGGAAACACAGAGAATCCAGGTCTATTATCCCTTCAGGACCAGTGGTGAGAGTAACCAGTGATGGGAGGGTGGAAGGAAGGTGGGGTAGCAAGGGGGAAACTATTAGAAGAATCTACATATAACCTCTTCCCTGGGGTACAAACAATGGGGAAGTGGGTAAAGGGAGACATCAGACAGTCTAAGATCTGAGAAAATAATAATAATTTATGAATTATCAAGGGTTCATGAGGGAGGGGGGGAGGGAGGGGAAAATGAGGAGCTGATACCAAGGGCTTAAGTAGAAAGTAAATGTTTTGAGAATGATGCTGGCAGCAAAGGTACAAATGTGCTTGATATACAATGGATGAACGTATGGATTGTGATAAGAGTTGTATGAGACCCCAATCAAGTGATTTTTTAAAAATCCACAGTATTATTTTAAGTGGAACAAAGAAGAGATAGATTGGATTTAGTTGAAAGTCCTCTATTGCTTTGGAGTATTATTGCTTCTCTTTGTTTTACCACTTTACCCTTTTTAAAATCCAAAATAAATAGATATGTTTCCTTTAGGACTTGATTTTGAAATTTCTATTGTCTGAACTTGTACAACTATCAGGAAATCTTGAGTAACCTTGCCGTCAATTAATTGTTGTCAACTCAATGGGAATGAGTTTGTTTTGGTTTCATGTCTCTCCTAATAACATGTCCAAAGTATATGAGTAAAAGTTTCGCCATCCTTGCTTCTAAAGAGTATTCTGTCTGTAGACAGATTTTTTTTGTTCTTTTGGAAGTCCAGTGTACCTTCAGTCTTCTTCAGCCGAACCATAATTCATTGTATTGATTCTTCTTTGGTCCGCTTTACTCAATGTCCACCCATTCCTATTAGAGTCAGGGAGGTCTACTGAAGGGCAAGAATGTGTAACTCACTATCACAACATAGTAGGGTGTAGACATAGCAGTTAGCCTGTGACTTTTTCTCTGTGGTTTTAAAAAACAGAAGGAAAAATAGATTAGGAATGTTGAAGGGAAGGGTGGTTATTAATTAGATTTTGGTCATGTTCCAGGTCATGTGCCTGTAGGATGTCCCCATGGGTTTGTGTCAAGGAAAGATAAATAAGACCATCCCTGTGAGTTTCCAAGGCTATACAGAAAGCTTTGTCTTTCTCCTTTGTAACAGCTAGTGGGATTGAACTACTGACCGAGCTGTTAGCATCTCCATTCCTAACCCACTATAATACCAAAGTTCCTAAACCATGAAAATTGCTTCCTATGATGTAAAAACTGGCTAATAAAAGGGAAAAGAATTGATGCATTCAAAGAATCATGAATATACCATGGTCTCTGCCAGAGAATGATCAAAACAGTCTTAGAAATAATATACCTAGAATGTTATTTGGAAACAAGAATGTCAAGTTTTTAACTTGCTACGGATACATGTTTAGGAAAGACCAATCACTGGAAAAGGACCTAATCATTGGTAAAGTGAGGGAAGAAGACCATCAGTGAAATGGATTGAAGCAATAAACAAAACAGTAAGTTGAAATAAAAGAGATGTGAGGAAATCACGGTTTCATCCTGCTGTACATAAGAACACCCTGAGTTGGAACCAATTTAATGACAACTACTATAAAAAGATTCAATAAGTACAAGTTATGTAACCTTTGCATATTATGCTCCTTTGTGCATTTAATATTATTTCACACATGGATTTCCAGAATTTGATGTGTTATATATATATATATATATATATATATATATATATATATATATATAGTATTCTCTTGTCTTGCTATAGAGTTTTGTACTTAACCTTAATACCCCATTTGTTGGATATTAATGACATCTTATAATACTTGCCAGTATAAAGAATGACATATGTTGCTCTTGTTAGATTCCCTCGATCAGTTCTGACTCACAGCAACTCTACGTACAACAGAATGAAACGTGGCCTGGTCTGGCCCCTCCCTGCAATTGTGATTACCTGTGAGCCATGGTTCCAGCTCCTATTTCGATCTATTTTCTTGAGAGTCTTCCTCTTTTTCAGTGATCCTTTACTTTACCAGCCTGATGTTCTTCTCCAGGGACTAGTCCCTCCTATCCAAAAGTACATAACATGAAGTCTTGTCATTCTTGCTTCTAAGGAGCATTCTGGCTGTATTTTTTTCAATACAAATACATTCATCCTACTGACAGGCCACAGTGCATCCAATGTTCTTCCCCAGCACCATAATTGAAATGCATTGGTTCTTCTTTAGTCTTCCCTATTCATTGTCCAATTTCTGATGCATATGAAGTCATTGAAAATACTGTGACTTGGTTCAGATGCACTGTAGTATGCAAAATGATATTTTTGCTCTTTAGCACTTTAAAGAGATCTTTTTATCCCCCAATGATTTTATTGGGGGCTCTTACAGCCCTTATAACATTCCATACATCATTTGTATCAAGCATATTTGTACACATGTTGCCATTTTCATTTCCAAAAATATTTTCTACTTGAGCTCTTGGTATAAGCTCCTCTTTGCCCCTCCTTCTTTTTATAAATCATTTTATTGGGGGCTCATACAACTCCCATACGATCAATGCATATGTCAATTGTATGCAGACTACATCTGCAAAACTGAAAGAGGTCTTTTATAACACATTTTCCCAATGCATTATGTGTATGTGCTAGGTTGTGTCATCAAGAGAAACAAATTCAGTGACACTCGTCAATGTAAAATAGAGTTATATATTAAGAAATAACTATATATCAAGAAGTCATCCCAGCCCACCAATTCAAGACAGTAAATCTAATGCGACCTCAAACTCACATAGTCCCATGCTGGTGATGTAGAATGGTGGACCTGAAAGCAGAAAGATTACGAGATTATTGCAGAGTATCCTTGATGCAAAGTCAGTGGAGACATGGCAGGTGCCAACAGCTCTCAGAATCGCTGTAGATTCCAGCAGGCCAGAATGCAAAGTGACAGAGAAAGGACTAGTCATTGTTCACCCAACTCTTATAAAAAAAACTTGCGATATCTTCTCCATAGCTTACATTGTTCCCCATCCCCACACCCACTTTTCCATTATTCCTCCCCCTCGGTGGGGATTCTAGTTTGGTCCTTGTGTTCGGTTTCCCCTTTCTTCCCCACCCTCTCCAAATCCTCCACGTATCTCTAATCTCATCGTTGGTCCTGAGGGGTTTAATGTACAGTAGAGTCCCTGTGCTGAAGGTCTTATCTATAGCAGTGTGCATGTTCTGGTCTAATCTGATTTGTAAGGTAGAATTGAGGTCATGATAGTGGGGTGAAGGAAGTACCAAAGAACTAGAGTAAAGTTGTGTGTTTCATCAGTGCTATAGCTTAACAAGGGTTAGTGAAGGAGGGTGTGCGGGGGAGGGTTGGGGAAGAAATGGGGATCTCATAACAGGGGCTTTAATGGGAAGTGAATGCTTTGAAAATGATGATGGTGGCATATGTGCAAATGTGCTTGACACACTGGAGGAATGTACAGATAAGAGATGTAAGAGCCCCAATAAAAGTATTTTTTAAAAATTTACGGGGGGAAATCACTGCCCTCTGGTGGTGGGAGTAGGAGGCCCAGCCTTGCTCCTGAAGAGCTGTTCCTGGATTTGAACCTCCAACCCAGTGGGCCACAGTTCTGTGCACAACCACTATGCTACCGGGGTTCAGCCCTGAAAAAAATTTTTTTAAATAAACCACTAATATTTCTCATTTTAAAAATTGCATTCTCCAATATTACAATTAAGTATCTTAATTTCCTTCTATGTATACTTATAGAATAAAGTATACTTATAGAATAAAATGAAAAAGGTACATATTTGAATTTATTTATATCTTTTAAATATATTTAAATGCATAGTATTATGAAATTTGGGAATAGTTGAATAAAAGGATATTAACTTTCTTTAAATTTGAAAAAAAAAGCATGCAATCAAGGAGATGTCAGCAGACTGAAACTTGATAGGTTGACTCCACCCCTAGTCAGAGTGTCTAGTTGACATAAACCCTAACTACCAGTGTGTATAAACCAACTTCATCTCATTGAACTACTTAACCAACATTTGGAGTACTTGTATCAGAAACTCACACTCCAGGGATAGTTATACAAATTCTTTAATTATTGAAAGCTACACAAGTGTGATAATAAGCTTAGTTTGGAAAAGGTTATTAGACATAACTTTTTATTGTTGAAATGAATGCTATTCAGTATGAAAAGATTGTGCAGACACCATTGGTGTGGCCTGAGCACAGTATAAGAATCAGCAAGCCCAGCATGTTATTGAGTTTATAAGAACCAGTTTCAAAATTGTTATTGTGTTCGCTTGTTTGTAAATGTTATGACTTGGTACAATTTTTTGAAAGATTTGTTTTCCTGATGATTTACAACATGAACACAATGTTTTAAGAGAGCGGTCCATGGTCAATCTGCCTCTCTTTAACCCACTTGGTTACTGGTTTTGACCTGACAGATGCTGAACAAATTGACTGCCCGTTCACTATACACTGTTGGCATTGCAAAGTTTCTCTTTAGTAAAAAGCTAACAGGAATTGTTTGTTCGTTTTTCATGAAAGAACAATCCCCTGAGAGTAGAGTACAATCCTTACATGTAAGTCATGCAAGGCCTCTAAGGTTTAATGATTGGTACAAGACTCACACAACTTGTTAAGGCAGGTGGGATTAAAGCACAAGATCGTCTCTTCCCAAGGACAAATTTTGATGATTGTCAAGGCTAAGTGATGTTTTTGTTGGTGAGAATTTTCTATCAATGACGTTCAAGACTAGTTATCTGTAGGTTATATTTGTTTCTTTTTTCTTTTCCACAAGACTTCATAATCTCAGTTTTATATCATTTTAATAACATTAAACTGAAGTTGGTCAATGAAAATGAAAGTCATTTTATTATTCCAGCTTCTAAAAATTTCTTTATCCAAGCCTACAGTCCTCTACTCCCTGGTTGTTCTGGGATTATCATCTGTCCGTTTGTTGTGATGTGATGACTTTTGTGTTACGGTGATGTTGGAAGCAGGGTCACCCATGCCATTGTGAACAGGTTTCAGTGGAGCATCCATACCAAGAACAGGCTATAAAGAAGGGACCGGATGTGCACTTCTGGGGATTAGCCACAGAAAAACTTAAAATAGCAGCAGAAAGTTGTTTGATGTCAGGCCCAAGGTTGAAAACACTGAAAATATAATTGGGAAGAACTGCCTCCTCAAGAAGTGAACCTGAGTGACATAAGTGGGAAGAACTTTCAGGAACTTCATTTGGTTATTCAGCATGATTCAAAATGAGAAGAAACTGTTTCAAGCGTCCATGAATAATTGTAACATGGAATGAATTAAGTCTGAAGCTAGGAAAATCCGAAATTGTCATAAATGAAATGGACTGCGCAGAGATCAATAGCTTGCTGCTGGTGTTAGGTGTCACCAAGTCCGTTCAGATTCATAGTGACATTATGTGCAACAGAATGAAGCACTGCCCGGTCCTGTTCCACCCTAAGTACTGTTTTTAAGTTTGAGTCTAGTGTTGCAGCACCCGTGTCAATTCATCTTCTCGAGGGCCTTCCTCTTTTTCGCTGCCCCTCTGCATGACCAAGCGTGATGTTTCTCTCCAGGGACTGGTCTCTCCTGGCAACATGGCCAAAGCACAAGAGGAAAAAGTCTTGCCATCCTTGCCTCTCAGAAGCACTCTGGCCATATTTCTTCCAAGACGGGTTTGTTAGTTCTTCAGTATGCTTCATCAGCACCATAATTAAATGCACCATTTTTTCTTCAGTCTTCCTTATTCAATGTCCAACTTCCACATATATATGAATATGCTAAAATGGACTGATAGTGGTAGTTTGAATCAGAGAATCATATAGTTTACTATGCTAGGCATGACAAATTGAAGAGGTATGGAACCGCATTAATCATCAAAAAGAACATTTTGAGATCTGCCTTGAAGTTTAATGTCCTTTTTGGCAATGAATGCCATGCTATTACTCTTTATTGTGTTATTCTTGGCATATGGTGTTTTTATTTTATTTTCTGCTTGAGCGTCAGGTCAGATGCAGAAAAGGAAGTGGGACAAGGGATATCATTGCTGATGTCAGATGAATACCAGACAGATGTTTGCTTGTGCTTTATTGACTATGTAAAGACATTCAGCTGTGAATCATAATGAACTGTAGTCATCTTGAGAAGGATTGGGATTCCAGGACACTTCATTGTGCTCCTGCAGAACTTGTACATGGATCAAGAGGCAGTTGTGTGAACTTAAAAAGGGAATACTAAATACTACATGATTTAAAATGAAAAGGAAAGGTGTGCATCAGGATAGTATTCTCTCATCATACTTATTCAATGTGTTTGCTGAGCAAAAAATCAGAGAAGCTGGTTTATATGGAGAGGGATGTGCTCTCAGGATTGGGAGGTTTATTAACAACGTGTGATATGCACATGCTTGCTGAAAGTGAGGAAGACTTGGATTCCTTGTTAATGAAGATCAAAGACTGCAGTCTTCACTAGAAATGACAACGCAATAAAAGGACCAGAATCCTCACCACTGGACCTATAATAGGTACCATCATGAGAAGTGGGAAAAAGTTGAAGTTGTCCAGGATTTCAACTTGCTTGGATCCACAATCGTCGCTCATGGACGCAGCTATGAAGAGATCAAAAGACACATTGCATTGAGTACATCTGCCGCACAAGACCTGTTTAGAGGGTTGAAACTATTACTCTAAGGGCTAAGGTGTGCCTGACCAAGCCATGGTATTTCGCATTGCCTCATCTGCTTCTGAATTTTGGACACTGCATAAAGAAGACCAAAAAAGAATGTATACATTTTGAATTGTGCTGGGGAAGAATATTTCAAGTACCAGGGACTGCTCAGCGAACAAACTAATCTCTTTTATGAGCACGACAGAGTGCTTCTCAGAGACAAGGATGGCGAGACTTCACCTTACATACTTTAAACATGTTGTCAGGAGGGGCAGCCAAGGAGAGGCTGTCCCTCAGAGAGAGAGAGTGACTGCAACCATGGGCTTGGGCAGAGGAACAATGGTGAGAACGGTACAGGTCCAAGCAGTGTTTCTTCTGTCGCGCATAGGAACTGACTCGGTGCCATCTAACAGCAGCTTGAAGTGCAATACCGTCTGTGATAGAATACTGTCTGTATGCCTACAAGACACCGCAGCTATTATTCAAATACATACAGCAGCCACTGAAGACAGTGATAAAGAAACGGAAGGCACACCAGCATGCGTGATCAAGAGGGACCGAAGGGAGCAGGTATCGAGCACCAAAGAACAAGAATCACATCATTACAAAGGAGGAGGAGAGCGGGGTGGGAACCTAAGGCTCACTGGTGGGTAATTGGTCGCCCCTTTACAGGGGAGTCACGGGGAGGAGACAGACCAGTCCAGGGGCAGCCGGGCA
Source organism: Nesogale talazaci (assembly GCA_004026705.1). Classification (NCBI taxonomy): domain Eukaryota; kingdom Metazoa; phylum Chordata; class Mammalia; order Afrosoricida; family Tenrecidae; genus Nesogale; species Nesogale talazaci. The sequence continues at coordinate 16,500 of PVJH01013567.1, read as the reverse complement.
GTGATGACGCATACAGGTTTCCTCTAGTTCCTGAAGCCTTCCTCTCCACCCCCCAACCATCATGGTCCCAACTCTACCTTGTAAATCCAGCTGGACTGAAGAAGGTACGCTAGTATAGAGGGGAGCTGGAGATATAGGGAAACCAGGATGGATGGGCCCCTTCTGGCCAATGGTTAGATTGGAGATACTGAAAGGGTGGAGGGAAGGAGGAGTAGAGAGACGGAACCAACAGCAAGGATATATACACAAGCTCCTATTTGAAGGATGGGCATCAAAAGAGTGGGTTGGGAGAGAGGTCGGGCAGTGTAAGATATGACAGAACAATAACAATGTATAAAGTATTGAGGGTTGGTGGGGAGGAGAGAACAGGGGAAGAGGGGATGGGATGGAAAAGCCGATACTAGGGACTTAAGGGAAAAGGCGGACGATTGGAGAACGATAATAGAAGTGGATATGTGAGGGTGCTTGACACAGTATGCTTATTTATATATTGTGAAAAACGATGTATGAGCCCCCAACAAAATGATTTAAAATTTTTAAATATATATATAAAATAAATAAATACAAAAATACAAAAAAGTGGAAGAATCCTATCAACTAAAAAAACCCAGTTTTATTGGCATATAATGTACATATCTGACAATTCAATAATCCAGAGTTGTACAATCATCACCACAGATATAGAACATGTTCTTCTTCCTTGTATTCATTGTTATTAGCTCCCCGTTTCCCCCAAACTTTACCCATAACCCCAAGAAACCATTAATCCAGTTCCTGTCTCTATAGATTTACTAATCCCAGATTTCATATCTAGAAAAACATGTCAAACCAAACAAAAACAATAACATCAAAATAAAACAGAAAAAACCTAGATTAAAAAGAAAGCAGACAGGGGCTGAGCCCCGGTGGCGTCGTGGTTGTGCGCGGGACTGCGGCCCACTGGGACGGAGGTTCAGTTCCAGCAGTGGGGCTGGGCCTCCTACTCCCACCACCGGAGAGCAGTGATGCCCCCCCCAAAAAAGCAGGCAATATTAAATACTAGAACAAGCTTAAAATGTGTCGAAATGAAGTTCAAACGACAAAGAATAAAATTCTGACATGATTGCGTCTGCAATAGTCCACTTTCAATACACTCTAGATGATAGCAAGGTTATTCACATTTCTGTTCTATGGACAGAGGCAATTCACAGGGGGCTAAATCAATGTGTATTTCCCCTTTGCTTTAAAAAATTTTAAACAATTTAAAAATGGGTCAAAAGGGTGATCATTTTAACCAAATAGCATCTGAAACAATCTGCTTCACAATACTCTGTTTTTGATACAAGGTTATTCAGACCCCTCAACTACGGTAAAGGAGATTAAGCTGAGACTTAATCCATGTGTGGAGTCTGCAAATCACTTTTGGGTTCCCACTGTCAGATATAGCCTTCTGCAAATCATGTGTCCACAATTTAAGCTCTGATACCATTCCTTCCTTAGGAAGAAAAATGTAGCATTGGAATCGGAGGAAAATTTATTAAGAAGTGAAAGCTGCACCCTTCAGAATGGAAGCAGTTTTTCAAGGTAAATAAAACAAAAATCCTCACAACAGGACCCATGGATGGCATCGTAATAAATGAAGAAAATTTGAAGTTGTTAAATATTTCTTTCTTTTCTTGGATCCAAAATCCATGTTCAAGGACGGGGCAATCAAGAAATCAAAGGACAAACACATTGCATTGGGCAGATCTGCTGCGCAAGAACCTTTCAAGTGTTGTATTGAAGGGCAAAGCTGTCACTTCGCTTGACCCAACTATGGTATATTCAATTACCTCATACAGGTGTGAAAAGTGAACAATGATTAAGGAAGATCACAAAAGAGTTGATGCATTTGAATTATGGTGTTGGTGAATAATGTTGAAAGTCTGTGGACTGCCAGAAGAACAAGCAAATCTGTCTTGGGAAAATAATTCTCCTTAGAAGCAAAGATGGCAATACTTTGTGTCCCATACTTTGGCACGTTATCTGAAGCGATATGCCCCTGGAAAAGAACACCATGCTTGGTAAAGTAGAGGGCCAACGGAGAAGAAGTCTCTCTGGGAAGTGGCTTGACACGGTAGTTATAATCATGAGCGACGACTTACCAACATCTGTAAGGACGCATTGGAAAGTTCGATGGTTTGCTCTTCTGTTGCACATAGGCTTGCCATGAGTTAGAACTACCTGTAGGGCATTCAACAATACGTTTTTTTTTAGGCATCACTGCCCTCTAGTGGGAGTGGGAGGCCCAGTCTTGCTGCTGCTGGATTTGAACCGCCAAGCCAATGGGCCGCAGTCCCGCACTCAACCACTACACCACCAGGGCTCAGCCCTCAACAATACTTTATCACTCTTTTGGAACAAAACGCCATTCTCTCCCAGTGTTATGTTTCCTCCTTCTCTGAGAGAAATAACATATTTGCTACCATCTCTGCTGTAAAGGGTAGGCTTATCCTGACTTCCACTTCTTTTCTCTCTCTTACCAGTTTTCTCTCTCTCACTACTGCTTCATTTAATTGTACTTCTTTCCTTTTGTTTTACTATGAAAATAATCAATAATTTCTGTGGAAAATATCCAAATTACAGAAACACAAAGAAGCATGTTTAAAAAACAAAGCAAAAGTGGTCATCTAACCCCTCAAAGACAATACCAAATGATATTTTGACCCACTTCCCTTGATTTCTCTTGCTTCTCTGTAATGGTTTTTTTTTTTTTAAACTTTACCACCCACTTGGCATCTCTTGCATACCTTCAGTACCTGAAACCTCTCAAAATGCCTAAATATCAACTTTAAAAGGTCTAGGAACTTGGAAGTGGAATTGAGCTAGAAAATATGCAATAAAATTCACTTTTTTTTCAGATTACTTTTTCTTCCATAAAAAAAAAAAATCACGAACATTTCACAACACACCAAAAGTTGCTCAAGTAGCACAGTGTAGACCTGCTACCCAAATGGAATCCGAGGAAGCTTTGTTCTCTCCGATAGCATCTCTATAAATTGGAATCAATCCAATGGCAGTGAGGCTTTTTTTTTAGCTTGTTTTTAATCTATAAGCATTTTTTTCTTTTATTTTATTTTCACTTAAAAAATTTTTTTTCCTTTGGATGTAAGAAGATATCTTGGTACTTTATCAGCATGTATCCCCTGAAAATAAGGCTTTCTCCTGCATAGCCAATTAGTCATGGTAGTTCCATAATATCATCATTCCCTAATACCTAATCCAAATTCAAATTTTCAAAGTTATCCAAAGAATGCCTTTGCCGGCTCTTTGTTTTGGTTTTGGTTTGAACTAAAATTTAAGCTATGACTCTGCGTTTGGTTACCTTTTTAATCTCTATCATGAGTAGCCTCTCCTTTTTTTAGCTTTCCTTTTTGTGTGTGTGCGCATCACCGCCTCTGGTGGTCGTGGGCGCTACCCAGCCGCCGCTGATTTGAACCGCCAAGCCCGCGGGCTGCAGTTCCGCGCTCAACCACTTGCGCCACCGGGGCTCAGTCCCTAGCTTTCCTTTTTGAAACCAGACCATGTTGTCAGGCTCTTTCTTAAACTGACCTCCCGACCCCCTGGAACGGGTGCGATTCATTTTCATTTGGGTGACTGAAGTAGCCCTCCTCACTCAAATCTTGACTCCGATCTCCCCACTACTTATTATTGACAAGATTATTTTCCTGGCACCTAACATCACATTGAATTTTTAAGAATGTGAGTCAGTAAGATCCCTTTTTAGCCTAGCCATATTGAGTTGGATTTCCCATCCATTTCAACCCCTCTCATACATCTCTGCATAATCTGGCAATTTTCACTGAGACTTAGCGCCTTCTTAATGAAACACACCAGCATGTGTGATCCAAGTATTGCAAACAATAAAATCCAAAACCCAGAGGAAAGAATGGTACCAATGCCTAAATTCTAAACACCCAGTTTTCAGAACTACTACTATAGATGAATGGAAGCCCAAAAATCCATTTGCAGGTTCCCTATGTGATTGTGTCCCTGTCGAATCCCTACTGCCCACAGACTAAGAATGTGAACAGCCCTAAAAGACCACTGGAAAGAAATTCTTAGCACTTGTATTTAGACTGGAATAGAACACATTGCCATTAGATCTCCCTTTGGACACAATTTCAATTTACCCTACATTTTTAATATCATTTTTTCTTTTTTTTTAGATTGAAGTCTTTTACTATTTTATATGATAATTTGTACTGAGTCTTACTCCCCCTACTCTGTGCTTTGTCCTTGTTTCATAAGATTTTCTATATAGAGAAGCCAGGATTTATGAAGACAGTAACTGAAATAATAATTACCTGGGGTCAAGGAAGGGGGTGGTGGGAGCAATGGGAAGTTAACACAAGGGGTACAAGAAGGAAGAAAATGTTACACAGTTGATCATGGAGATAACTGTAAAACCCTTCTTTAAAGGGTTTAACTATTGAATTGTGTGATATGTTAAGTTTAACTCAATAAAACTAATTTTAAGATATCAAGAAAAACTCATGAAATGAAGCACTATTGTTATGGTAGAACTGGGACTGAATATGTATCTTGGGACGCCATATAGAATGCCTTTCCCTCCTTTCTTTTTCTCTTTTATTTATTTGAATAGATAACACAATCACAAGATTCAAAACTTACACAAGAAGGTTACCAAGACCTCCCCCCCCCCCCCCCCACATCTTCCCTAGTCTCAGACTCCTTCCACCACAGGGGGACTTGTTATGTGTTTCCTCTCCTTTCAAAGTTCTCTTGGGCATATAAGAGGACCACTACTAGTTTCGTTGGTTAATGCTGTGCTGCAAGCCATCAGGTCAGCAGTTTGAAACCACCAGCCTCTCTACAGGATAAAGATGAGGCTTTCTATTCCTCTACAAAGTCACAGCCTCAGAACCCCCACAGGGACGGTCTGCTCAGACCTGCAGGGTTGCAATGAAATGGAATCTGCTCAATGACAGTGAGTTGATTGAGGTATGCATATACAAACAAATAGAAATATTTGATGTCATTGTAATATTTTTGCTTTCTTTTCCATTGAGGTGTTTTATCTGTTTTTTATGTGGTCATTGTTGCTGGGTCCTTCTATTGCTCTTTGTCTTTGCTGTGTATTGAAAGGTGGGGCTTAGTTAGAGATGAAAAGCACACATATAGGCTTTATTGGAGGTAGTGAAGGACTTTGGAGGAGAGAAGGGACAGCAGAAAAAAAGACAGGAGCATCTTGAGCTCCTGGGCAGTCCCGAGGCCCAAGAGTTAGGCCAAGGAAGCCACAGCCAGTACTGGGGAGGTGGGATATATATAGGTTTTGAGCTACAGGTATGTGGGCTGATGAAAGAAAGGGGAAGTTTCTTGTGCTGCGTTTGCAAGTTTCAGGTTGGGAGTGACCTGTGGGCAATTCATCTCTTTTTTCAAACTGGCTTCCCTGAATGTTAGAGGGGGAGCTCCGTGCCTTGCCCTGGTACAGGATGTGCTCTACCCAGGGAGATTAGCTCTGAGAAATGCCAAAGGCCGGGGTTACAAAGTTCAGCAAGTTGTTCTTCTCCTTCTTGTGAGGCTGGTGCAAAGGAGTACAAAGGGCTGCCCAGTGCAGGGGGCTGCCTGATTCAAGCCTGGCCCATTCATGTATGTGTTTCTGTATATGGCAGTCAGGGTGAATACACCTATGCACATAACAGCTGGATTACTAATAATCTGGGGGGACAGTTGGGGAAGTTTGGGGAAATTGGGTGCCCACAACAATGGATACAAGAAAGAAAAACATGTTCTGGAGTGAATTGTGGTGAGGAATGCACAGCCCTTCTCGATATGGTTAAGGTATTGAATTATATTAGATACAAATTATATCTCAATAAAACTATCTTTTAAAAAGTTAAAAATAATATTTGAGTACACAAACTATGGGTTCATATGAGAGAGAATACTATACAGGGTTTGCACTAAAACAATAACGACAACATTCTATAGAAGAGAACTTTCATAGCAGTAATAGGACAAAAGCTAATACAAAATCCTTGCTTTGTGTCAAACCCTGCTTCTAAATGCTTCACATGCATTAACTATTTAATCATCACAACAACCCCAAATGTAGTTAATCATTTTATAAATGAGGAAACCATTCCTTTATAAATATGGAAAAGTAAGTAGTGAAGGATATAAAATCAGGCAGTCTGATTCCAAAAGACGGGCTCTAAAATCAGTGTGAGAGACTTTGTAATATTACTTACAGAGAGCTCCTCATTCCTTTCTTTTTTACAGTCATTTTTTACTGTTGCAGTAACCTCTGGATTACATATTAACTTACAATGCACTTCACTGATGGCTCTATGGATTATTGCCAGTGATTTTTTATGACAAATAATTGTGCAACAGATAACCTTGAACATAAATCCTTTCATATGCAGGTATGCAGGTAAATTTCCAAAGGTAGATGTGTTGGGGAAAAGGTCATAGGCCATTGCAAATTTGACAGATATTATCAAATGGATCTTCATATAGTGTAAAACAATGTATAAGCTTTTAGGTTAAAAGTTGTGCTTCTAGAGCATATAATACAGATGACACCTTATAAAATCTGTATATTGATTTATTTTTGTATATTACAAATTTATACATTTTGTATATTATACTTTTATACATTTACATTTTGTGTATTATACATTTATACATTTTTTTCTTCAGTTCAAAATAAAAACACTTTTCTGGGAAGATGGTGGCTAAGTAGCACACATGAGAGGGGCGCTGCAAAAATCAGCACAGGAGAGTTACAATGAGGGAAATTTCACAGGAGGAGCACCATAGAGATAAGTAGGCACACAGCCACCAGGTTTTGAGGATCTGGGTGCATTTGGCTTACCCCTGTGGAGACTGGCTTGGATTTGACCTTAGCCACGCCACTGTCCAGCAGGAGATGGGATCATTTGCAACTGGCACAGGGGATTATCTCAACACAGCCACAGTTTGCTGCTGCCTTGGGGCAGGGATTAAACCCCTCCAGTCCCATCATCAGGGATCGGGATTCCGCCCTGTTGTTACTTTTGTTTCCCTCTCCTGTCTATATCCCCAGAGTCTCAGTGAGCTCAGTTTTTTTTTTTTCTCTTCCCTTTTCTCTCACATGCCACTACTGACCTCCAGACCCCTCCTCTAAGCCGAGGGTATTTACACCTGCCTTCCACCCAGCTTGGAGAGCTCCACCCTCTGCAGCATAACCCAAAGCTGGGGAAAGCTCACCCACACTCCACCAGGGGATAGCCTACCCAACTTCTTCTGGGGATGGGGAGAGGGAACTCCCGCCCACGTACTTCCTGGGGAAATTTCACCCACCCACTCTCTGCAATGCTTCACACATGGCTGAGGAAATCTCACTCACATTCTTCAGGGGAAATCCTGCCGGAGTGGCTGGGGGAGCTCCTATCCATCCTCCGTGGTCCCACATGACGTCCTCCCACCTGCTTTAGCGCCTCGCATGGCATAAAGCAGATCCATTAACACTTGTCAATATTCCATGCTGTTGGGAGAACCTCTGCCCAACCTCCGCAGAAATCTACCTGACCAGGGCAATTCCACCCGCCTACTCCTCCCCACAGAGGACAGCACTGAAGCTATCACTCAGGGAGAGGGACATGTCTGATGAGAGCACGTGGGAGCAAATGAAGGGAGAACAAGAAAGAGTGGAGTACACATCCTGGCCCAACAAGCCTTGAGGGCGATATCCCTGTTCAGAGCAGCCAATGCACAGAGAGGACCATATGGCCAATCCCACATGAGACAAGATATCTCTCACTGACCCAAAGCCCTACAGGAGATAGCACTGGAGATGCAGTTTGGAAATTGCACCCAATCGAACCACACCACATGGAGGCAAAAACCTAGGGGTGTGCAACAGAACAGCATAGGGAGCAGAGCAAGGACATCCTGAGGGAGTACCAAAAATAGACCTTGGGGCCAGGGTGTGGCACCCCATCACACTCAACCAGAAAACACTCATCAAGGTCAATAAGCAGACCTTGAACGATTTATAGCCTTTTTGTGTGTGCGCCATTGGTTTGTTGTTATTGTGTTTGATTTTCTTTTGTTGCTTTGTTTTGCTCTGTCTTGTTTTTGTGCATATTATTATCTCTGCATGGCTGTGAAGGTAAGATAGGCTGGATAAACAATCTGGAAGAGGAAGAAAAAATGGGACTGATGGTTCCAAGGGACATGGGAGAGGGGCAAGTGGGGAAAGGAAGTGGTGTTAACAAACCCGGAGACAAGGGAATAAGTGATCCAAAATTGTGGTGAAAGCGGTATAAGAGGCCTGGTAGGGCTTCATCAAGGGTAATGTAACCGAGAGGGATTATTGAAACCCAAATGAAGGCTGAGCATGATAGTGGGACAAGAGGAAATTCAAGGAGATAAGGGAAAGAACTGGGAGGTATTTATTGAGGTCCACATGCAGGCATGAACATAGGTAAATGTATTTCTATATGATGATGGGAAATAGCTCTATGTGCATATATTTATAGGTTTAATATTAAGATAGCAGATGGATGTTGGGCTTCCACTCAAGTACTCCCTCAATGCCAGAACACTTTGTTCTATTAAACTGGCACTCCATGATGCTCATTTTCCCAACATGATCACTGAAGACAAAGTGGGTGCATAAGCAGATGTGGTAAAGAAAGCTGATAGTGCCCAGTTATCAAAATATATAGCATCTGGAGTCTTAAAGACTTGAAGATGAACAAGTGGCCATCTAGCTCAGAAGCAACAAAGCCCACATGGAAGAAGCACACCAGCTTGTGTGACCATGAGGTCTCGATGGGATCAACTATCAAGCATCACATTAGAAAAAAATCACATCATTGTGAATGAGGGGGAGTGCAGAGTGGGAACCCAAAACCCATCTGTAGACAACTGAACATCTCTTTACAGAAGGGTCACAGGGAGGATCTGAGCCAGTTAGGGTGTAGTGTAGCAATGATGAAGCATAGAACTTTCTTCTCGCTCTATAATGTTTCTTCCCTGTCCCCACTATCATGATCCGAATTCTACCTTAAAAATCTGGCTTGAACAGAGCATCTACACTGGCATAGAGGGAAATATCAGGAATTCAGGACAGATGATCCCTTTAGGACCAATGGTCCTGCCAATACCAGGAGGGTGAAGGGAAGGTGCGGTAGAAAGAGGGAACTGATTATAAGAATATACATATAACTTCCTCCCTGGGGGGTGGGCAACAGAAAAGTGGGTGGAGGGAGACGTTGGACAGTGTAAGATATGACAAAATAATAATAATTTATAAATTATCAAGAGTTCATGAGGGAGGGGGAGCAGAGAAGGAGAGGGAAATGAGGAGCTGACACCGAGAGCTCAAGTAGAAATCAAATGTTTTGAGAATGATGATGGCAACAAATGTACCAGTGTGCTTGACACATAGATAGATGGATGGATTGTGATAGGAGTTGTACAAGATCCCTATAAAATGATTTTTAAATGCATGAGAAAGAAAAAAAACACTTAAAATCAGACTCAGACACGTCAGCTCACCACAAATATTTGACTAACTTTCCTGTGGTTCAAGCCTCTGCAAATTCCCTGGAAAGGTTTCCAGCCTCGCAACCTATGGAATAGTTCTACTCTGTTATGAGGTCACTCAATTGGGTAGGTTTGAAAGCCATCCACAAGTAACTAGTATCTTGACTTCTACCAGCACCGATTTGTTTTATCTGTTTTAAAATGTCATGTAAGTGGCCATACAGTATTTACTCTTGTAAATCTGGCTCTTTGGCCTCAAAACTGCATGTGAGACTTATCCATATTGCTGCCTTTCCCTTTAGCTCATTCATTCTCCTTTTAAAAAATTAATGTATTCTATCACATCATTCCATAGTTCAATAACATCAAGCATAACTAAACAGTTGCTATTACAATCAGTTTCCAAACAGTCTTTCTCTACGTGGACTCCTTGACATCATCTCCCCCCTCACACCCCTCCACGACAGCATCTCCTTCCCCACAAACCCTTATTCTGCTTGTTTTCTTTATAGGGTTATCATTCCTGTGTTTCATCTATTGAAAAATGGGAAAACATACAACATGACTTCAAGAGGGTGCCCTCCTATGACATGACACCTCTGAGGTACATCGTAATAGGGACGAGCGAGAACCAAACAGAACATTTCAGACCAAAGATACAGACAATTTAAGAATCCAGATCAGGTCCAGCCTGCTTCAGGGGGTGGGGTTGGGGGAGAGCTACTGACAGTGTTTTAACTGTTCAAGTTATATTTTCACCTTTGATCTTCTATACTCATCTTTCCAAAGCTTCCTGTCTAGTAACCGCTTTGTTCCCCTCCCTCAATTGTAGATGGAGTTCTCAGCAAAGTTATTTCCTATGTAGTTCCATAAATGAATCTTGGGCTCCCGTGATCAGCCACAGCTTTCTATACTCCAGAGTCTTACAATTTAGGGTATTAGACCCTCCTTCAACTCCCGATATTATGGTTTGCCATCCCTCAGTAATCGATGATGGTGTGCTTCTATGTGGTCTGATTTGACATCTCACTTAGAGGGCTGCTTGTTTGGAAATTATTCTCTCTGCTAGAGGGTGCTATCTACATTCTTCACCACTTTTTGCTATAGCACCCATGTCTTCTGTGTTTTCTTCCTTTGGGCGAGTATTGAGCACGACCATGATGTAAGAATTAATTGTTCTTAAGTTGGACACAAGATTTCGTGTGAGCTCAAAATCCATTGCTGGATCTATGTTTTGTGTTTTTGTTTTCCCTCCTTTTAATTTTTTTACTTTGGAGTTAATACATATGTCACATCACTCTATAATTCAACCCCATCAAACAGAATTGTCTGGTTGCTTCCATAACCAGATTCCCAACATCCGTACTTGTCTGCCCCCTACCAAATGCACCCGTCTCCCTAGACCCTTGTTCTATTTGCTGTCTCTGTGGACTCATCAATCTTCAGTTTCATTTACAGAAAGCAAACACACAAACACCTAACTCCTGTTGGGTGACCCCCATGACATAGCACATCTGAGACACACCCTACTGTGAATAGGCATAAACAAAATGAAACCGTTTTCTGGAATGATACATATCTTAATACAGCACAGAAGGTGTTGATGAAGTAGGACTGGATTGTCCATTTACCAGCAGCTCACCACTCTTGGTACAGCTGTCTTCTGCTTCCTCAGGTACCGTGTATTTTCCAACTTAAGTCCTCAGGTTACAAGTGTGTCTGAGGCAGGATACAGTTTATTCAGTGGAATTTCTGAATCCCATCTCACTGATGCAGCCTCTGGAGCATGCCGTGCACCCCGAGACCCAGGATTCAGTGACCCAGTGTTCCAAGGCACCTGGTCTGACTCCGTGAGATTCCCTGGATTCCCGAGGTCAATGTGGCCCATTCATTGCATGCAACCAAAGTCACTCCACCCCCCCTCATATACTCCAAAGAATTTCCAGTCATTCGTTCCCCATCCTCCCTTGGGGATCTATGAATTCTCCCTCTTTCCCTACCAACAGACATGCCTTTGTGCTCCCTCAGCTGTGTTTGCTCCCTTTCCCCTCCGTTGCAGTGTCTTTCCCATCAGTCTCCTTTGTCCCTCTGATAGAGCTTTCCCCATGCCCAGGATGAGGGGCCTCATCATATAGTTACATGACAGTCACTCAGTAGACAACATCCTCTTCCCCTTCCAGGGTCTGTTCCCAGCTGACTGGAGCAAGGACCCCTCTGGTCAAGTGATCTACTTATATTTACCTAGAGCGGATGGCGTATTGGTAGAGCAGATTGGCACCAGTCAGGCGCTCTACCAGACTGTCTGACCCCCTTGTGCCCATGCCGCTGCTTGTCCTACCGCAATGCGCTCGCACTGTATCTGCCCTTTTATGGTTGACTAACTTCACTCAGCCTAATGTCTTCCAGATCCCTCCATATCTTGAGTTATTTAATGGTTATTTAATGGTTGTTTTTAAGGGTTGTGTAGAATTCGGCTACTACCAGAGGGTTTTTTTTAAAATCCAACCTTCTACTGATGGAAGTGTAGGCGGTTTCCAGCTCTTTGCTATCATGAACTGTGCTGTAATGAACACAGGGAGCAGACAACTGTTCAGGATATGTTTCTTCTTCCTTTGGGGAATGCACCCAATAATTGTATTGCTGGATCATATGGTATTTCAACTGCCATCTAGTTGAGGTACTGCCTTGTCACCTTCCACAGTGGCTGAATGTATTTACAAGCCCACCAGCAGTGGATAAGAGTTCCAATCTCACCCACACCCTCTCCAACATTTGTTGTTCTTAGTTGTTGTTTTTTTTAATTGGGCTACAGTGATGGGTGTTAGGTGATATCTTATGGTTGTTTCCACTTGGATTTCCTGGATGACTAGGGATCGGGAGCATTTTATGTGTTCATTAGCCACTTGCGTGTCATCCTTTGTGAATGGTCTGTTCAGGTCTTTTGCCCACCTTCTCAGAGGGTTTTTTTTATTGTAGTTTTGTAAAATACTGTAGATTTTAGTAATCAGTAGTATGTGGCTACTAAATATCTTCTCCCAGTCTGTGGGTAGCTCATTCATTCTCAGTACTGTATAGTCTTCCACTGTAAAGATATACCACGAATAATTTATCCCTCCAACTGTTTATGAGCACCTGAAAAGTTTCTAGGTTGGAGTTACTACAAATATTCTTGTACTTATGTTTTAGAGCATAGATACACATCTCTGTTGCATGTAAAGCTAGGAGAGAGCTTGCTAAGGCACAAACTATGCATATATTAAGCTTTAGCAGATTTTGCCGAACACTTTGTCAAGATGTTCCATCACTAACAGCATTCGAAGACTCAGTTGTTTTACATTCTCATCCACTCTTGACCTTGCTTGCCTTTTTTATTTTAATCATTCTGGTGGCTAGGTGCCTTCCTTGGTAACTATTGATGTTGAACACGTTTGCTCAAAAACTAGTTGGAGAAAAAGGGGAAAACTTGGCTTCAAATGAAGAGCCAAATGAAGAAAGGTTGCTTTGAGTCTAGAGAGCCACTTGTAAAGAATTGACATCTTTATAATATTGAGTTTTCTAATTCATGGATATAACATACCTCTCCTTTTCTTCATCTCGATAGTGTTTTCTAATGTCATCTGAAACCTTTACACAGGTTTTTCACTCTTTGTGTGTGTGTGTTAATGTAAATTGTTCCAACAGATGGCAACGCCAGATTGGGTTCCTGAGATGGTACATTTTGGGGGGAGCAGACAGCTTCATCTTTCTTCCATAGTGTTGCAGGGATGGGGGTGGGGTGGGAGATGGACCACTGACCTTGCAGTTAGCAAACCGGGCCTTATCCCACATCATCATCAGGGGGTTTCTTCTGTCTTTTAGTTAAGATCAAGTCAAGTATTTTTTGTTGGTAAGTGCAGTGACTTTAAATGTTTCCTTTCCAGATGTCAAACTACTACTGTTCTAAATTAAATCCCATTTGGTTTATATGTTTAGAACCTCTAGCAGTTCTTTTTTAATTTTTTAAGGTAAAAAAGAGACCTTGCATCTCAAATATAATTTAAGGAGAACATTTATTAAGTCCAAAGGGGACAAGGACGAGACAAAGACTCATCATCCAGATGAGAGAATCCATTAGAATAAGGTGCTAATGGCATCTGAGGAGTCACAGCCACACAGCTGTTTAAAGAATGCAGGATGAATTTGTCATATTACAGAATGCCTTAATAAGCCCAAGTCATGCATGGACAAGTAGTGGGTACCCACTAAACTCTAGCATCGATTGAAGAACAGTTCATTTTGGTACCATACTCACTGAAAATAAGGGTGCTACAGCAAAATGTGGTGACGAAAGAAGATGGTGTCTGGCTATCAGTCAGAACAGTGCCTGGAGTCTTACAGGCATGTATTCAAACAAGCAAGGTGCCTTCTATGATCACAGCTTGTGTGATCCAAAGACAACAGTAACAAAATTCAAGTATGACTAGGAAGAAGTATCAGAGCCTAAATTGTGAACACCCAATTTGTAGGAGGCCAGAGGACAGTTGTAGCCCTAAAACGATCTGCAGATTATCTAGCCTGTTAAGCCTGGGGCAGGTCCCCTTGAGAGTCTTCTAGGTGCTAGTATTTCATGATGTCTATTCCATGACAAAAAACTTCTTCCCTGATCTTTTTTTTTCCAATTTAAGTAAGGTTTTATTGTTCTCATTTTGTTATACAATTTTTTCAGTGTTTTTTTTTATTGGGGGCTCTTACAGCTACTACAACATTCAGTACATCATTTGTATCAAGCACATTTGTACACATGTTTCCACATACATTTCCCAACATTTTCCACTTGAACCCTTGATACAAGTTCCTCTTTAAAAAAAAAAACAAAAAACCTCCCCTTTCCCCTCCTCCCTTTTTTTTAATGAATCATTTTATTGGGGGGCCCCTACAACTCCCATCACAATCCCTAACAACATCAGTTGTGTGCAGGCCACTTTTACACACCCATTGCCATCATCACTCTCAAAACATTCTCCCTCCCTCCAGGCCCCCATTATCAGCTCCCTATATTACCCTTCCTCCCCCCTTCCCCTTGAGTGTAGATCGCTGAAGTTGATTCTCCCTTTCTATTCCTCCATCCCTCCACCCCCCTGGTATTACCACTCCTATTACTAGTGTTGATGGATCATCTATCCTAAGTTTCCCATATTTCCAACTTCACTGTACATCTCCTGGTCTAGCTGGATTTATGTGGTAGAATTGGGGGTCATGATGGTGGGAGGCAGCATGGGAACTAGAGGAAGGTTGCATATTTCATAGCTCCTACCCTGTATCTTAACTGACTCATCTCCTCCTTGTAACCCCTCTGCAAAATATTGATGGGCTTTGGGTCCCCAATCTGTACTTCCCCTCATTAATAATAATATAATTTTAGCTCATTGATGCCTGACACCGGATCCCTTCACCACCTCATGATCACACAAGCTGGTGTGCTTCTTCTATGTGGGCTTTATTGCTTCTGAGCTGAATGGCCGCATGTTTACTCAAGCCTTTAAGTCCCCAGACACTATATCTTTTGGTAGCCGGGCACCATCAGCTTTCTTCACCACATTTGCTTATGCACACATTTGTCCTTAGGGATCATATCAGGAAAGTGAGCACGCAAAGTTGTGCTTTTCAGTTCTTGAAGCCTGATATCTCATCCCTTTGACACCTCATGATTCCACATGCTAGTATGCTTCTTCCATGTGGGCTTTGTTGCTTCTGAGCTAGATGGCTGCTTGTTTACTTTCAAGCCTTTAAGTCCCCAGACGCTCCATCTTTTGATAGCCGGGTACCATCAGCTTCTTCACTACGTTTGCTTATGCACACATTTGTCTTCAGTGATCATGTCGGAAAAGTGAGCATCTTGGAATGCCAATTTAATAGAACAAAGTGTTCTTGAACCGAGAAGATACTTGAGTGGAGGTCCAATGCCCATCTGTTGTCCTACTACTAACCCTATAAGTATACACATTAATCTCTTTCCCCATCTTCACTTATAAATATATGCCCCTATGTACATATCTGTATTTGAACCTCTATAAATGTTCATTATCCCCCAGTTCCTTCCTCTATTTCCATTTGCTTCCCTCTTGTCCCACTATCATGCTCACTCTCCCTTTGGGTTTCAGTATTTTTTCTCTGTTATATTAGTCTTAATCAATCCCTATTGGCCTTCTCTCACCACCTTGTCCCTGCATTTATAGTAATTGTTATCCCCGTTTTCCTGGGCTGGTCGACATCACCACTTTTCCTCCTCCTCCCCCTCTTCAATGTCCCCTACCCTGGAGCCATCAGACTTGTCATTTTTGCCTCCAACCTCTTTGTCCAGTCTACCTTGTCTAGATAGACCTGTAGAGGTAGCAATATGTACAAGAAAGGTCTCCTAAAATGGAGCAACGTAAGCAAATGAAACAATGATAACAACAGCAAGAAACCCCCTCAATATACTATACAATATGTAACAGAATAATAAAAATAATAGTAATATAAGAACCTGTATAAAGTTCAAGGTCTGTTGTTGACCTCCTAGAGTGACCCCTGGTTGAGTCAGATGGGTTGCCAATACCCTGGCCCCAAAGTATATCCTTGTCACTCCCTCTGTGACTCTACGCTCTGTTGCACACTCTTAGTGCTTTGCATTGGTGTGGTTGTGTCCAACAGGGTATAATCTTGACCCCGCTTCTTCTTCCTGGCCCCAATAGGCCTTGGGTCTGCGAGGGTAGCCATGTTTCTTAATGAGGCTGGCCGTGCAGTCCTCTTTGTGCAGTAGCTGTTCTGAGTGGGATTATTGCCCTGAAGGCTCGGTGGGCCAGGATGCATGTCATTCTCTCTTCCTCCCCTTTCATTTGTTCTCATGTGCTCTGGTCAGGCTTATCTCACTCCCCAAGCTTCAGCTTCAGTGCTGGCCTCCAAGGCAACTTCCTCTGGTAGAGAGGTGGCTGCCCCTATAGTTGGGGTTGGGGTTGT